>JACBKR010001585.1:0-41202 GCA_014218235.1 Colocasia esculenta | reverse complement strand
ACCTCGACTCTATTGCATATATAACCTAGACATCTCAGTTAGGAGAGGCCCTTTGGTTTAGGAAGAGATTTTCGAGGTTTCGGGAAGAGAAAATGAGCTCTTGTGAGGGTTTGATCCAATGATTGGAAGGCTCATCGGCGATCTTCTGCGACTGGGAGACTTTCCTGAAGGTGGAGGAGCTCTCCTAACGCCGGGGGATCATCTGTGCGAGCGTGGAGATCAGATCAAGGCAGAAGATATCACTTCTTTGGCTTGGCTGAGGAGGGCTTCATCGCCAAATATTAATTCTTCGGAAGCTTTTATAGAGGCAAGTAACTTAAGGGTTTCGTCCCTAGACCTATCAGCTAGAGTTTAGGTATTTTTCTGGATTTTTAGATCGTGTCCTGGACCCCCAAATTCTGTGTTTTTTCTGTGTTCAGTCTGCACTGTCTGTAGGCAAGAGGTTGACGACAACCTTATTACGGCCAAGTTCATGATTAACGACAATCGATTGTGCCGTTAACCCACCCGGACGACAGGCCCCTGCCGTCAAGTTCATTTGGCTTTTTCAGAAATATGGGTTTATCTTTGTGATGTGATTTTCGCAATTTCAAAATGTTTGTACATGCTATAAATTTTTTTAGATGTTAAGGTATGATATTAGGTCAGAACCATGAATTTCTGATAATAATTGTGGATTATGGAATTTCTGTTATGGAGAAATATGCATGGCTTGACAAGTTAAATTGGCATAAATAGATTTGATGCATGTTATTGTTACAGAAAATTTATCTGAAACTAAGGTTACTATTTTCATGTTTTGAGGTTGTTAGACTCGATTGTCCACTGTTAATTATGTCTAATTGAATTATTTAGTTAAATTGCATGAGATTTGTGTTAAATGTTAAAAATAGTTATTTTGTTTCAAAAATTCTAAAACAATAACCATGTGATATGTTCCATGCATAGAGTTTATAGTTAAAATTTAGGACTATCTGATGTCTGTAAGCACAGTTTTCAATTGTAAGGGGAATAAAAGCCATGTTATGTATGATTTATTAAGAAACGGTATTTTTCAGTGATTAGTATTATGTTTAGGTACTGTGATGCATGTTTTAATATTGTTAGATAGCCATGATAGAGTCTGTAAATTGAAATATATATGTTTGAATGGTGTGCATGTGAATGGACTAATAAGTGCATATAAAATGATGTTAATCATTTGATCAATTGAGATAATGTGTTTAAGTGAAATATGTGCCAAAATTGACACTGCTACCATAGAAGGCTGTGGAGGCGTACTGTAGAAAAGTCCCTATGTGAAGGCTCAATGTGTATGTTATATCTTGTGGGCATCAGGATGAAATCCTGGAGGGAACAAGTACCACTAGTTAGGGTGGAGAGGGCTTCTCCCGTTCTGCGTAGTTACCAACATCATCACTATAATGCCTAGGTGACGAGTATGTGTTATGTGATATGTGATATGTGTGTCCTTCTTTATGGTGGTTCGGATTATGTGTCATGGCAAATAATGTGTAAAGATGTGAAATATGTGTAAATGTGCAAAGTGACCGTGTGAAATTGATGTGTTAATATGCTACTATGTGAAACATTGTGAACCATGTGAACATGTGATATTTGTGTTAAAATAGCAAGAAAAATGTGTATTTATGTGATATAAACATGTGAAAAGTGATAGATATCATGCTAGGTGTGTTGGTAAGTATGTGTTTAATTCCATGATCAAGTTGTTGGGTTCTCATATTGGAGAATGTTGGGTTACAACAAGTGCTTAAATGTTTTTGATGATGAGCAATACTAATTATGTTTATGTGAAATGTTCACAATGGTAATGTTTGTTTTTGATGATGACATTTCATGAACAAGACAAAATGTTGTGTTATGAATGTGTGAAACATGATGAGAATGACAATTGGATGCAAATGAAACACATGTTTTATATGTTCATTATATCTCACTAATTATGTCTTTTAATGTAGGTGAGATTCCATGCAAGACAAAGCCCAAAATCCAAGTGCAAAAGAACAAGACAAGTTGCTGAAATAGTGCACCTGTCAACAGATGACAGTGCATCTGTCAACAGATGAATAGTGCATCTGATGCATCTGTCGACAGATGATTTTCGCCTGTCGACAGATACACTCAGAAATCTATTTCCAGAAAGCCCCGTCTTCCGGTTCTTGCAAACCTGTCAGCATCTGTCGACAGCAGCAAGTCGGCTGTCGACAGACGGAGTTTTGGGAAGATCTAGTGGCCAGGATATGATCTATATTTTGGTGTTTCCTTTTAGCACGACTCTCTATGCTTGGACACCACTATATATGGATCATATGAGGCTATTTTCGCAGCAAGGAGCCACCATACCAAAACCCTAAGCAAAGGTCAAGATCAAGGCTTTCTTCCTGCTGCCCTGCTTCATCTCTCTGCCCAGAACAAAGAAGAACAACCTTCCAAGCGGAGTTGAAGCCGGTTCGTCCGTGGTTTAAGCTCTCCATCAACTGATACTTGTCAAGACGAAGCTTGGAGTCTTCTGGACGACCAACGAGAAGAGATCTACATCGGGATTTGATTCTTCATCTCAAAACTCTTTCCTTTCACTACTTTCATATATCTGTGTGTGTGCACTGATTTGAGATCAGTACGTGGATGTTGTGGAAGTGTGGATTGTTGTTCTGATTGCGTGTTTGCATCAGACAACGTGGTGTGGTGTGTCGGTCAGATCAAGGCTAGAGGATCTGATCTTTTGTGGACTCGATCTAGCGTGTGTGTGTGTGTGGTTGAGCCGGTGTGCTCGTGTGTGTGTGTACTCAGTTCTTGAGTAGTGTGTCCTCACTGTGTGGGGGGTGGACGTAGGAGTCACGTGGTGTGATCTCCGAACCACCTAAAAAATCCTTGTGCACTGTGGTTGACTTATGGTTTGCACTGTATTGCGCTAGATGCATGCATAGGGATTTCGTCTACACACTAACTGTTAGTTTTGCTCACACACATTGCATCAGATCAAGGGGTTTTAATTGAGTAGATCTTTTAATCCGAAGTAATTTTCATATTGCTTAAGTTTCCGCTGCAATCTATTCAACCCCCCCTTCTAGCTTTGCCATAACCGAACATTCGATCCTAACACAAGTTGTTTGGAAATGATATGAATGAATTGCAATTGATACCATGAATGAAGGTAAAACCACTGTGTAGACACGCATGTTAGATTACATAATTATACTTGTTTGTATGACATGAATCATGTGGTAAAATTGCTATATTTTTGTTAATTTGGATAGCATGAATGTGATATGTGTAAGCATGTGCCCAATGGTTACTTGCTAAGTCTTTGTGAAGACTCATACTTGCTTTAACATACAGGTGAGACAGGTGTCCCCATGCTTGAGGAGGACATTGAGAGGAGCGACTCTGAATGAGAGGAGTAGCAGAGCTTGTGGAGGACTATTTGTTAGCTTGTACTTTCTTTACTAGTACGTATGACAATGATGTTATGTTATGGACTTGTATAATTATGGACTTGGTTTATGTTCATTGCTACTATATACACTGTGAGATGTGTGAATGATGATGGAATAGAAATATCTTTCATTTTCGTTGTACTTTCTTTTGTTAATTATGTACATCTCTACCTACTGTGTTGTGTTGGGTACATGTCCCACTGTGACGGTGCACTTTATTTCGATGTGGATTGTATAATCGTACCATTATAAAGAGGGTCGTTACAGTTGCGGTTGTGGCTTGGCTCCTTCCATGTTTCGGGATTCTTCACCCAATTGAAGTAGGAATGCCATAATGGAAACCTTCTAACATGGCTGGGCACGAATTTGGGTTGCTATGCATGGTTAATTACCTTTGTTTTAACCCCTAATTTACCCTTTCCTATTTCTGCATAATTATGGTTTGAATTTGGGGTTTTAATGTCATTGCGTTTTGTTCTTTGGCCCGTAAGGGTTGTCTTGGCCAAATATAATTTAAATGGTTGATTCCACTTCTTGGGAGTTTTACCATGACTTTTATTATTTTCTATTCAACATTTTTATTTATTGCTATTTTTTTAATTTTAATCAATAAAATTTCCGGGGTGTTTACAACTCCCCCACTTTAAGAATGCGGTCCCCCAAATTATTCATGATGGTAAGTATCATACCTGAGAATAGTTCTGGTGTTTTTTCTACATTATTTTCTCTGATTCTCAGGTAGCATTGGTAACTCCTTCCCGACTCCATTGGACCTTCACCATAGGTATGGTACGATTCCTGAGTTGTTGTGGGCTTCCGATCCATATCTTGATCGTTTCTCCTCAATTAGTTGTCTTCTCAAATCTCCAAGTCCTCATGGCGAATCACGATCACATCGAACCACGTACCTCCTCAGCATGGATATGTGGAAGATGTTGTGTATATTAGTTAGTTGTGGAGTTAGTGCTAGTCTGTAGGCTACCTGCCTAACCCTTTCGAATTTCAAAAGGGCCGATAAATCTAGGACTCAACTTTTCCTTGATCCCCAAACCTTTGGATTCCCGTGAAGGTGAGACTTTAGGAAACATGATCACCAACTTGGAATTTTAGCTCTCCTCCTCTGTTTGTCTACATAAGTTTCTGCCTTGACTATGCTATCTTCAGACATTCCCCTACAAATTGAACTTCCTGACAGTTGCTTCTACCAAGTCGGGTCCAACTCATTTTTTTTTCTCCAACCTCCTCCCAACAAAGAGGTGATCTGCCAGTCCTGCCACATAAGGCTTCGAACAGTGCCATTTTGATGTTTGCATGGTAGCTATTGTTATATGCAACTCACTTTACAATAACCTGCTCCATTCCAACGTCCCCCTAATCGAATCGATCAACACAGCCCTGAGCATGTCTTCCACTATCTGGTTGGTTCTTTCAGTTTGTCCATCCGTCTGTGGATGAAAGGCATGCTAAAGTTTAGTTTGGTACTTAGTGCTGCTTGTAACCCTTTCCAGAAGTGGTGAGGTGAATCTTAGGTCAGATATTATGGTGGATGGAACCCCATGCAATCCAACCACTTCTTTGACATAGAGTGTAGCCAACACATCTACAGCCCATCACGCTCTTAATTGGTAAGAAATGATCGAACTTAGTCAATCTGTCTACTATCACCCATATTGCATCTAAACCTCCTCTAGACCTGGGTAGATCCCAGGATGAATCCATACAATACTATCCCACTTTCCATTCTGGGATGTCTAGTGGTTGTAATCCTCCTGCAAGCCTTAATGTTCAACTTGACTTGCTGGCAGTTAAACAATGTGACACAAAGTCGGCCACATCCCTCTTCATATATTGGCCACCAATAAGACCTTTTTAGGTCCTGATAAATTTTCGTTGATCTGAGATGAATGTGTCCTTTGACTGGTGAGCTTCTTTTAGCACTTTTTTTTTGAGGTTCTTCCAGGTCTGGTACACATTTTCTGCCTTGGAAAAACATCCTTACATCATGTGCTAGGAGAAATCCGGTCTATGTTCTAGCTTCTCTTTAATATCAACTAGGAAAGGATCTGCTACTTGCTTCTCTTTGATTTCAGTGAGTAGATTGGACTGTACCTTGATGTTAGAAACCATCACTTGTTTCTCCTTCTTTCCTATGTCTAAATTCAGACTTGCAAATTATTCCAACACTCCATTCGCCCACATCATACTAGCTAGCATAGCTCTTGGTTGTCTACATAGAGCGTCTGCCACCACATTGGCTTTTCATGGGTGATATTGAATAGAAAAGTCAAAGTCTTTGAGGTACTTTAACCACCTTCTTTGCTTCATGTTGAGTTCCTTCTGTGAGAATAGATATTTCAGGCTCTTGTAGTCAGAAAAGACTTTAAATTGTTCAGCATATATGTAGTGCCTCCATATTTTCAAGGTGAACACTACAATTGCTAATTCCAGGTCATGTAAGGGATAATTTACTTCGTAGGTTTTTAATTGTCTTGAGGCATATGCTATTACCCTTCCCTGTTGCATTAGGACACATCCTAGACCTATTTCAAAGCATCTGAATATATTTCAAATCCTCCATCTTTAGTGGGTAGGGCAAGGACATGAGCGGAAGTTAGACACTTCTTCAAGCTATTAAAGCTTTCTTCGCACTTATCAGTCCACGCATACGGGTTCTCCTTTCTGGTCAGGTTGGTTAATGGCACTGCGATTTTTTAAGAAATCCTTTATGAATCTTCGGTAATACCCTGCTAATCTCACAAAACTTTTGATCTCTGTCACACTTGTTGGTCTTTCCCACTTCAATACGGCCTCTACCTTTGATAGATCAACAACGATACCATCCTTGGTTAGTACATGTCCCAAAAAGGATACCTCTTCTAGCCAAAACTCGCACTTACTCAGCTTGGCGTATAATTATTATACCTCAAAATTTGTAATGCAATCCTTAATTGTTCATTGCTGCTTTTTTGTTTTGGAATAGATCAATATATCATCAATAAACACCACAACAAATTGTCGAGGTATGGTCGATAGATACTATTCATCAACTGCAGAAGCATTTGTTAGTCTAAAAGGCATAACAATCAATTCATAATGCACGTACCTACTTCGGAAGGCTATCTTATGTATATCTTTCCTTTGATCCTTAATTAATGATAGCCGGATCTGAGATCTATCTCAGAGAAGTATTAGCTCCAGACAGTTGATCAAATAATCATCAATCCTTGGCAGAAGATTTTGTTCTTGATTGTTAATTGATTCAGTTGCCTATAGTCTTTCCACAACCTCAACGACCCATCCTTCTTTTTGACCAAGAGAACAGGTGCACCCCATGGTGTTGTGCTTGGTCGGATAAACTCTTTCTCTAGCAATTCCATCAGTTGTTCATTTAATTCCTTCAGTTCTGTGGGGGATATTCTATAAGGTGCCCAAGATACTAGTGCTGATCCAAGGATCAACTCGATGGTAAAGTCGACCTCTCGCTCAAGAGGAATACCTGGCAAGTCTTCGGGGAATACATCAGCGTACTCACTGACAATAGGGATGTTTTCAATCTAGACTTCCTTCTTCGTGGTGATAACATGTACACCGCGAAAATTTATTATGAGAAAATTAGAATAATAATTTAATAATAGTAAAAATGCACGTGCCATATCATGTGTACAAAAGCACACTGAAATTCTATAAAAATCATAGTTCACTCTAAATAATACTCCAAAATGACCCACAAAGAATTTGTATGAAGAAAAATCCGATTGGCTATGTTTAAGGCATTTTGTGACTTATTATCGTAATTAGGGAATAAGTTGGATAATTACTATCATAGGTACTTAAGTGAGTCCAAAAATCAAATAAAAATCATGGATGGGCTACAAACAATGGGTATTGACAACCCAATGAATGAAATGGGCCAAAAGAGGCCTTTTGAGCCAGAAATAAATTTATACTAGGAAAATAATCTGAAATTTAAAATTCTCACCAATGGACCATAAAAAGTTAATACTCACCCAATACACACTTAATAGACCCCAAACCAAGTCCAACTCGTGGATGAAACCGAAAGTAAGTTTCCATACCAATTCCATCATGAATTGGTGAGAGAAATATCAAATTGAAGAAAGGTATACCCAAATTCGTGCCTAAAGGTTTCCTAATTTAATTAGGCAAATAAAGGCCCCTCTCTATATAAAGCCTCTTTTTCTCTCCCATGGGATGACCCCTAGGGTTATGGAGGCATTCTTGGAGGTAGTGGTGGATGGAGATCTCAAGGAGAAGGCTGGAGCAAGGAGGAATCTCGTGCTCTTCCCAACTCAGATCTGCAACGACCTGCACACAAGAGTTCGATTGATAATCATCAAAGGTTAGTGAAACCTCGACCAACCATGCAAGCCATATACCCTTGGAAATCTCTTCGAGTCTAGTTTCCTATGAAACTATTTTGCCCAATTTCTGCCCAGTAGTTCGTGAGTATAAGAGTTCTCGTATGACTGGTGGAACTAGGGTTTTTTGGAGGATGTCTTTTCTTCCACCCAAAGGTAGCTCTTCTCTAGGCCAACTCTAATTAAACTCGTGCATGCTTGTATACATATGTTTAGATCATGTTTATACGGTTTTCCCCAATTTATGCCTTGTTGTGTCATCACATAAATCTTGTATCATTATAGTAGTCTTTCTGCCTTATGAAACCTTGCAGTATCTTAAGAGTCTTCTACCTCTCGTTTGAGTCATTTTCAGATCAAGCACTCAACATGAATAATGTTCCCCTTTGAGTCTACTTAAACACAAGAAATCACTCTATTTCATGGTGTGTGTAGAGAGCAATGAGCGAAACATCTCTACTATGTCAGTTTTCAATGGTCTGTCTCATAGAGTCAAGTTGACCTAGTAAATGTGATTGGTTTTCTAATTCCTCATTACAGTAGTTAGCTTAGTGAGATAACAATCCAATGAACTTAGTTTCATAACTTTTCATCCTCTATACAACAAGTTATAAGCAAAGAAGTGCCCTATATCAACCCAGTCCAAGTAGGAGTCGAACTGGGAGCATTTGGCAACCCAAAACCCGTGTTCAGAAGGCGACGTATCGACATGTCATGTTCAGAACGTGACTGGTTTGCTGTCGTGACCTGGCTTTTGTGCAGTGTTCACTTAAATGGCTATAACGTTGCCTATAGACCTCGGATTGACGAGTCATTTTTTTTTGTTGATTCCTTATTCAAAGGGATACAAGATGGTATACTCATGTGTTAGATTTGGATAAGAAATCAGTGAGTTATGACCTGAGGAAGTGAAGGGATGGACTGCATTTGCTTTGTAAGGTCATACGTCTTGGTTTTCTTCGTTTTGCGTCGTTTCTTCGCATGTGTGAGTTTGATCTGTTTTTTGAAGGTTCTATGAGGTCTGATCATGCATTAATCAACCTATGAATGTAGTAAAGATTTTCACATGATTCTAATTGAACTTAAGTGATTGATCATGCTCGCTACTTGCCGAATGTCCTCTCTTTCTTGCCTTGATATAAGACTTGCTGGAATAAGCACATGAAAACTTGCTAAAATTGGTTATGATGATTTTTATTTCCTGATTTAGCACCCTTGTTACTTACATAATGTGAGGTTTCCATAATCGGGTTTACAAGACACTCACACATGCACTTGAGCGATTATCTCGTGCGGCACGGACGTACACTCTTGCACGATAGGAAGCCCCTTTCTGGCTTGTGGTGAACTCTCCGTCGGATATTCCTTCTGTCGGACTAGTGACCCCTTAACCAAGGCCTCCGTAAGTTTCC
This sequence comes from Colocasia esculenta, assembly GCA_014218235.1. Classification (NCBI taxonomy): domain Eukaryota; kingdom Viridiplantae; phylum Streptophyta; class Magnoliopsida; order Alismatales; family Araceae; genus Colocasia; species Colocasia esculenta. The sequence goes on along the minus strand of JACBKR010001585.1, from coordinate 31,953 downwards.
TCTGACCATGGATTCCCACATGGCTGATGAGCAAGTTGTACCATGAAGTTTTTCGATGTTAGTGTGCACCTCTCTATCTCTCTCCCTCATCTTGAATTTCTCAAAGCTATCGACAATGACATATGAAAACAAGTTATTAATAGAAATAATGCAAAAGCACCGTTATGCTATCGAAATTCTCTCTTGATCATTAATGTTATCATAAAATCACGTTCACATTGACTTATTATGCTTGAAATCATTATGGACATGACACTATGACACTCCGAACCAATGTTATTTGACAATCATTAACCTTCTTGACAATCTTCTTCGTGTTACATGCTCTTGAACTCGCTCGCGATATGATACTCTCGGACTACTAGTGAACATGTCTCATGACATGATCGTAATAATGTTCTCAGACATCTTGACATGACATTCTTGAACTCTTGAAAGTACTCTCTTAGAACCCCTTTGAACTGTTGTGGCTCCTACTATTTTGTACTGTACTTAACTGTCTAGCACTATAACGGGTCTTGTGACTCTACTGGACTTGAATGCTTACTTCTAAGGGCACGAAGAGTGTCGGAGGGGCTCTAATCTAGTCCTGGGGGTAGAGAGCCATCCGAAAATACCTGCAGGGGCTAATGACAGTGTCGGCATTTGCACCGGTTCTAACTGTTCTGATTTAGCTAGATATTTGACTATTAAACTTTTACTGTTAGTCTGTTAGTTCAGACGTACTGCACTATTACTATACTACCACTAACTATTACTGAACTGCTATTGTCTTGTTATTGAATGGCTACTATCCATGCTATCCTATTACACTGCTACTATAAAATTATTGTTACCTGTCATCACTTGAATGAAAAAAAGTGCTTGCCCATCTCGTGAAAGCATCTTAGACCTTGATAGTCTAAATTCTATTGTCTTGACATGTTCCTATCTACATAAAATCCTGTTAGCACTTTGTCATTGATTTTTCGTGCATATGATTTAGCTTGTTACTCGTGCTTGCCTACTTCTTAAAGTGTTAATCACTTATATCATTGTCCGCACATCGAGATGTAAATCCTACTGGGCTAGTTTACTCATACTTGCTTCTTAAAATTTCAAGTAGTGACATACACTATAGAGAGTTATTGTTTAGTTAGTGAGAGATTTATCGTTATTGTAATCTTATCTTTCTTTGAGAGATAGACTAGACTAGTAGTAGAGAGTTGTCTTATTTCGACATTGGAGATTGTAATAATTGCTTATGATGAATAAAGGTTTGATTATTGAATTATGGGCCCTATCGATATTAGTCATTTGCTTATGGCTTCTAAATGCTTGCTTGTCCATCGCGTTCCCGATTAAATTCTGCTGCTAAAATTGGGGGCGTGACATAACAGCAGCTAGAAAGGCTATACACCCTTTCCTCATCATCCTCTTGGCTTGTAGTGCAATATGAGGGATACTCTCCTGTGGTTCTATCTCCTGAGAACATTAGCTTAGGATGCGGACTAAATGTTACCCTTCTTATCTTACAGTTGACACTTACCCCATGTTCAGACAACCAGTCTGCTCCCAGTATCACATCATACCTTCCGTGTCCATGCATATTAATTTGCAAGTAAATTTTGAGTTCCAATTAACACCTCACTAGATGGAAATGGTCTGGTGCCAGGAGCATAGGTGTTGACACGACTAGTCCAGATTTCATTGGAATGGGTTTTACAAGTAAGGTATCAGCAAATGTTTGTGATATGAAGTAATGAGTGGCTCCCGTATAAATAGAATGAATGCAGAATGGGATAGAATAGTAAGTGTACCTTCACCACACCACCTTCCTCTGATGTAGTTGGTTCTTGCAATGCCTACAGCCTACCTTGGCGCTTCTGGCCTCCTTGGTGTGTTGCCAGTGTCTGATTATTCATCCGTGGATAGTCAGAGATGTTATGGCTCTGGCCTCCATAGCGTAGGTATCTCCCCAATGCCTTCAAGTAGTCCTCAGACCTGTGACTAGCCTTGTCATAGTGCTTGCAAAATTCCCTGTTGATGGGGGCTTGTTGATAACCTCCATCCCTGAACTTCTTCACAGGCGGGTTCCCAGCTTGGCCAATAGGCCTCTTCGTTCCGACCACAGCTGGTGGCCTTTTGGATATCATCCCGTGTTCCTTCTTCATCATGTTGTTCTTGATATTGTTAGCTATAGATAGTGTGTCCTCAAGTAGTAGTGCCTTCCTTACCATCTCCGAATAAGTCTGCAGATCCATCAGTCCCAGTTGTGTAATGTACTGGGGCCTTTGTAAGACCCGGCCCCCTTGGGCCCTTGGCCCTATCCTCATGGTCGCGACGGGTGCCCAGGTCGCGACGTGGTCGTGCCAGAGGAACCTGCCGCGACAGGTTTCGCCTGACCGTCGCATTCTGTTAGCGACGGGGGTGGGCGTCACATTCTTGTCACGCTGTCTGAAGGTGACGCAACTTCTTTTTTGACAGACTTGACCGCTGTCCTGTCTGTCAGAATGCTCTTGTCGGGTGTCAGGTGTGTACAGCGTTGACATGACCTGGTCAACAGTCGCGTTCTTGTTTCCCGATCTTCAAGGTTTGACCGCTTTTGGGGTTGCACCGTGGTTGGCCGTTGCGACATGCTCATAACGCTTACGGGGATCGCGACGTGGTTTGTTGTCACCACCGGGCCAACCCGTTGCGTCTTGGGGCCCATCGTTTTGAAACCAAGGGTTGCGCCCCATTTCCCCCCTCTCACCCTTTCTCTCCTTCTTCTTCCCCTCTCGCTCCCTTGCATTTCTTCGGTGGTTCTGGTGCTCGTTGTGCTCGTGCTGATGTGGTGTCCATCCCTTCGTGCAGGGACATGCCGTGGTGCTTGGAGCGGAGGAGTGGCCATTTCCGACGTGAAGGCCCCAACGGGTTGGCTCTACTTGTGGAGGTAGGGACCCTCCTTCTCCTCTCGCCCTAGCATGCTCCCCTCCCCCTTGAAATCATGTTTTGCCATGGTTTGGGTTGTGGGGGTGTGAGGAACCATGCTCGTGTTTAGTGAGATTTCCATCGAGCGTAGATTCTTGTAAATCCTGCTTTGTGGGGGTTTGAGGTGGTTTGGCTTGCTTAAGGTTTCTATGGTGTTTAGCATGCTCCCCTCCCCCTGTGGAATGCGTTTTTATGGTTTTTGGGGTGGTCTCTGAGAGGATTGTCCCGGAACCCCCCCTCGGCTGAAGATGCGACCGCTATAGAGGTCGCGACCGGCGAGGCTGCCGCGACATCATCGCGACACTCTTGTGCGTCACGACAGTGTCGCGACAAGGGAGGGCGTGGCGACATGGTCGCGATGGCCCGATGCGTCGCGACTACAGCAGAGACATGTTATGGTCTTGTGAACTTACATGTTTTTGTGAAGTCTTCACCGCTTTCACTTTTACTGTACCCATGGCACCTGTGCTAGTTCCCTAGTACGGTTCTACACTAGTCGTTCGCTCGGTGCTTGGCACTTGAGGGCTTGTCCCATGAGAGAGGTTGTTACCATTGCCTGGGACCCCTATCCCCCCGCGCGCCTATTGAGGGAGTACTCTGGGTGGCGGGCGTGCTCGAGTCACGGACTCTGGAGCGGAGGGGAAAATGGTGGTTAGGATAGCGACGTTGAGTCATTTGCAGTGCTCTCATAGTTGGTATGGGATGCCGAGGTCGTTTGGAGTTCTTCCGACACGCCATCAGTCCTTCTTCCTCACTCACAGCCTTGCTCTTTGTGGCTCCAAAACCACCTAGAGAGGCGAAGCGTGGGACCGTAGTCCGGCAAGACTACGGCTGTTACTGTCGTACTTACTGTTCCTGCCTCACTCTAACAAGATGTGGAGGTTTGGACCTGGGTCGAGGATAGATGTCAGTGGACGCACCTGACCGGTTGACTAGATGTAGTGCTTTCCATAGCTAGTGTTTCTTGTCCAGGCAGGGTTCTCCCTGTCTGTGTTGCTAGCCGTGTGGTGGGTCACGACGAGCAGTCGTGCGTTGTTTTCAACCGTGTTGTACTTCCGTACCGTTGCTAGATAGTAGCTTTGCTTCCGCACTTCCGTTTGTAGGTAGAATAAACTGTTGTTATTTAATTAAGTACATAGTTTTGACTACCTGTTAGAGCCAGTAGGAGATTGGTAGTCCCTACTGAGCTTCTGTTGTGAAGCTCATCCCCTTCTTTCCCAGTGAGACTTCTCAGCAACGGCAGGACGCGCACCGGGCGGAGAAGACGGGAGGTAGTCGTGGTCCCCGTAGCTAGCAGTAGTTCCCCCCTCTCAGTGTTCGTCACCCTTGAGGTATGCCCCTAAGGGACTTGTTATCCCCTGCCTTTACTTGTACTAGTTTGGTGTGTTGGGACTGTACTTAGAGCGGTACACATGGTCTCGCTTCTCTTTCTATTTCACATGTGCGCTTCTAGTTTAGCATTGACGTTTACTTCCGTTACATATTTTGTTAGATTTATATTCTAGCCCTTCTGGGTCTCCGGATCCATGGGCAGCGACCACGAAAATCGGGTCCTCGGTGTGGGACGAGGGTCGGGTTCTCGGGGTCGTTACAGTTAGTATGAGAGCTAGAGTCTGAAAGGACTTGTAGAGGATTTAAACTGCAACAGGAAGTCCCAACAGTGGTACAAGTACACTGCTAGCCGCCTGAGTTGGTATTGTTAACCTTGTTGGTTGTACGTCGTGCAGGATATGGCTCCGCGCAGACGTAAGCAGGCCAGAGAGCTAATAGAGCAGCAGGATGAGTCAGATATGCCCACACAGGGCAGGTCCAGGAGGAGGTGTCAATAGAGGATCAGTGGCACAGGCTTAGGGAGCAGCGACAGCAGCAGCAGTAGGTGGGCAGCAGCAGTAGGTGGGCAGCACAGCAGGAGTACCAGCTCCGCCACAGCAGTACGCGGATTGGTTTCCTTTGGCTGAGTAGTTCTTCAGGACCCTGTACTACGGTGCGTGGAAGCCTGGTCAAGCAGCAGTGGGAGGGCAGCCTCCAGTACCTACCTCAGCGGTACCGGAGCAGCGGTAGATCTAGAGGTGGAGCAGCCAGCAGTTCAGAAGGCGTCAGGTACTGGGAGTACCCGGGCCGGTCGGAGGAGGGCAGCTGTCACTGAGGACAGGACCGCCCTCTTGGAGAGGTTCTTGCATCTCCAGCCACCGATGTTCTTCGGTGAGTATGATCCAGACAGGTAGAGAGTTGGATGCAGCAGTTGGAGCGCACGTTCTAGACTATGGAGTGCGCTAAGGAGGACCAGGTCAGACTAGCAGTGTACTAGCTCAAGGGGCCATCCCATGAGTGGTGGAGAGTTCAACGGCACACCCACTTCCCTGGGCAGCATTTGGATCAGATCACTTGGCATAGGTTTTTGGGGGTCTTTCACAGCTAGTACTTCCCCAATTATGCTCGACATTGTAGACACCTGATTCTAGCCTATAAGTCGAACCATTATTCTTGTTCCCGTAATAAGCCTCTAGTTGGTCACTCACCTTGAACCCACTCTTTAGCCTTGCTTTGAGCCCATTAAGAGCCCAAATCCCGTCCAATTATCCCTTGAAGAGTCCTTATGCCCCATTATTGATTGTTCTCCCTTATGATTGGTCAAAAATTCAAGAATAATCGATTTTCCTTAACGCGACGGTCGTAGTGCCGTGTTAACCTCTATCGTGCCTCCCATGTCCGTCGCGACAGTCCTGCACTGCCCTTAGGGTCGCGACCATTCTGCCATCGCGACTATCTTGTCGCGCCCTACGACCCGTCGCGACTACAGCTGCGTGCGCTGGCCTCCGCAACCACCTCCTATTTATCCTCCATTGGCATTATCCTCATCCCAATGCAACCTCCCAACCCCTGGCCGTGGTTTAGTTTGTAGGGCACCTTGGGACTTCCCTAGGACTCTTCCCCACGAATTTCCCTTGGATTATCCTTCATTTTTGGTCATTATCTCCCCATGGACGGGATTTTCTCTCTCATGCTCTATATAAGCACGGCTTCTTCTTCAGGGAAGAGAGAGCCCCTTTTTGCCACGAAGTGCTGCCGAATTCTTGCCAGACCTGACACTTAGATCGTGGCCCTCTCATTCTTTCCCCATTCCATCACATTTCCTTCACCAAGTGATGCATACTCCTCATCCATGGCTTGTGCTTGAAGAGGGCGACTTCCATTTCTTCTATAGCTTCTACAACACCAAAGGACGCCATCTGACCAGGGAGTCGCCCCATTTAGGGCTCTTTCTTCCCTCCTCTTCCCCTTCTCCTTTCATGCATTTTATGATTTTCTTTTAGATAGGATGCATTCCCTCTTATCTTCCTACATTTTATACACCCTAGGGTTTAAAAGCCACCCCTAGGTTCGTTCCCTCCCTGTTCCCCCTCTTCTTTCATTTTGATAGATGCTACGTTTAAATATCTTCTAACAGGGTTTGTTTTCTTGTTTTCTTCATTTTGGCAGGCACCCAAGCATCATCAGTCGAGGAGCTCCAGTCCTCTGTCCAGCCGAGGGGAAGAAGGTCCAACCATCATTCTCCCGCACTGTGGAGAACGCGGCCGACAAGGGCGTCGTGACAAGCATAACGTGCCCTGGTGGGGCGTCGTGACATCAGCATCATCGCGGCGGGGAGCCCTGTCGGGACAAAGTCAGTGTCTTTCTCGTTCTCTCTCCTTTCCTAGCAATGTTAGCCTACATAGTTCATAATCATGTCAACTAGCTAGGTGGCGATCACACTTTCCTTTAATCCATGTTACCCTTTTTAAGCTCTTAAAACAACGTGTTGCGTGTTTTGAGGGGTGGCACAACCCGTGATTACACCTTTTGGCGATCACGGTGGGACCTTCGGTGCTAGCCTTGTCGATTTGCCTATTTGCCTGCCATGTTCATCTGTTTAAGTGCTTTGTAGAACCCTGTTAGGTGTGTTTTTCTATCTTTTTATGTCTTTTGTCTGCTGCGCGCTCGAGTGTTAACACGGCACATCACGCGGCCGCGACACTATCGCGTTCATAAAGGCGAACGCGATGACAAATAATGTTTCCTTCACTCTTCCTCGCACTGTTCCTTCACTAAGAGCGTTCCCATGTCTTTCCATGCTGGGTTGCCATGTATATTCGCATTCTTGCTTGTTAGAATCCTGCTAGGGTTCGGATTTTCCTTTTCTTTTACTATTTAATTTCATATCGTGTCGCGGCTGATCGGGGGACCGTGACAGTGTCGCATCAGTATTGTAGGCCGCATCTTTAGGTACACACTGTTTGTTACTATTTTGATCCATTGTCAATTTCTGTATGTTTAGTGAGTATTGCTGTGCTGCTTAGTCTATTCCATGATTTATTGCATCCTAGGTTAGTTTGTTTGCTTACTGTTTGCGTGTGACTGTGGGTTTTCTATGCCCTGTTATTATCGAGGTAGAATTCTCGATCGCGATAAGGTCGCGACGGATCTGGTCACCGTGATTTCAGCAGAGACCTGCCAGTTGCTGTGTGTTAGTTTAGGATAGAATTGCATGCACCTTGGTGCACTTAGGCTCATGCATACACTTATGATCCGTGTTGATTTGGTTTTCCTCCTTGGTAGAGTAGACCCTCTCACCTGCGAGCACTCGTGGCTGACCAGGGTCACCTACCGAGGGCCTCCATAAGTCCCCATGGTCGTACGCACGTTGCGGTTCCCGGGCTGGTTGTACCCATAGTTCACGCCATCTCACGCGTGAGTTTGTGCATCCCCTAGGTTCACCGAAGTACTTGAGTCCTTACCTATTAGGGTCCCTATTGGCCGAGTGAAATTCATTAATCAATCCATTACAGGTCAAGTGCAAACCCTAAAATTTTGATGATAATCATGCTAACTTGAGTGCTTGTTTGGTACACCCCTTCTTATCTCATAGTTCTTTCTTGTGTGTTAGGGTCTAGGATTGTTTTGGTAATTATGTTGTCTCCCCTAATTGTTTAGGGGCCATTGCATGCATCATTGTCTAGGTCGTTCGAGTCAGTCCCCTACAACTGTTGTATTATATCATAATCCTTTGTTCGGCATGGACCATTTCCGCGTCCTCGCTGGCGAATCCTTACCCATCGTGCTCCTTGAGGATTTGGCCCAACCATCTGCGGCCACCCTCTCCAGGCACATCCAGCCCCCTACTGTCGTTGATGGTCAATCTCGCCCCCTTCTCCTCCTGGGGCAGATGACCCGCACACTCAATTCAGTCAGCTCCTCCCACATTTGAGCCTGGACCAAGTTTGAGAGTTTCTGGCTGTTGCCAAGGCAAGCGTCCCTTATCCCCGCCATCTCATCACTCAGCCCAATAGGCTGCCTCTTCTGCCCCTACAGCCTCTGTGCCACTGTTCCTGTCACTGTGGCGGATCCTACTCCCTTGCGTCTACGTGCTATTCATTTTCTGAGCCCAGCTACCTTCTCGCGTGAGAGGTTCGGCCCAATCCCCTCCTGTCTCCTCTTTCTATCAGGCCGAACCTGCTTCCTTTTCCCGTGAAAGGTCCTATTCTTTGGAGCAATCCCGCTCCCTCATTCCCGCTCACCACACCACGTCCCCCTCCGACTTCCTTGCAGAGTGGACGTCTATGAAGAGGGAGCTTCATGTCCTTCGGAGACAATGGATATGGCGGAAGCCGCTGATATCCCCCTTCCTTCCTTCCTTCCAACACCTCCGGGTCCCACCCCGTCGGAACTCCCTGTCTACCAGTGGTATTCTGGGGTAGGTGACCCTATGTGCATTTGAAAGATTTTATATATGAATCTGCCATGCACAAGTACGACCGCCATCTCATGGCATACTTGTTTCATAAGTCATTGGATGGAGCGGCTCTCGAGTGGTTCTACTCTTTGCCCCCCGATGAAGCCGAGGATTTTCAGATTGTTCAAGAAAGATTCTTACAGCAGTTTCAGGATCGGGTCGGACCCAAGTATTCTTTTGTGATCTAGTAGCCAAAAGATGAAGCCTGATGAGGATTTGCAGTATATGCTGATAGGTGGCGTGCCCTAGCTTCAAAGGTCCGCTGCCCAATGCCCGAGGAGGAAAAGTCAAGTTGATAATTGCCAATGCAACACCTACCTACCGTGCCATCTTAGCTATGAACGACATCACCTCCATGCACCAGCTGTATAGCCAAGCCCGTTTCATCCATACCCAGCTTAAGGACTCGCCCATCCACTCTATATTTGAGACCCTAAGTCCCGCTATCCTACGAAACCTCAAGGTCCCGTCACCGAAGGAGTCCAAACCAATGAGCAGGTTGGTGCGTCAACAATCCTCAGGTTCTGTAGGTAGGTCTCCCTAACCTAACAACCTCAGCAACCCTGGAATATTAGGCAGCCACCTCCTCAAACCCAGACCCCCAACAAGACCAACGCCAGTAAAATCAGGTCCCTCCACCCCAAAATGGCTATGCTCCCAGGAAGCCTAACGGACCTAAGAGAGCTTAATATCCCCCTTCCAGAGAGTCTAGCTAATATTTTTCATGGCCCTCATGTCTCTTAAAGCCCGTAGGCTTCCTCTCGAGAAGGCGAACTAGAATATGGCAGTGGATCAGATAAAGTATTGCATGTACCAACCGTCATCCGGGCCACAATGTGTCGAATTGTTTCCAATTTAGAGATATCATATATGATCATCATGAACAGAATCAGATTGATTGGGCTGAGATGAAGAGATTGATCCAGACATTAAGGGACTAACAGGGGCAAAGGCAGCAGCAGCAGCAACAAAGGCGATAGCAGCCACAGCAACAGCAACAATTCCAGCAACAGCAGCAGCAATTCCAACAGCAACAACAACAGTTCTAGCAACCGTTCTAGTTCCAACAACAACAACCACATCAGCTTGCAATGACCTCGACATAATTCGTAATCCTATGCCGCAGCACCAGCCTGCTCCGAACCCCAACCTGCTCCACCCCCTCCTCCACCCGCTCAAGTCACCCCGTCATCCACCATCCGCCACCTGCAACCGCATGGGCTTATGACGATGAGCATGAGGTGGGCCAACTTTTGGCCATTTCTCATGTCATACCTACCTCCACCACACCTACCATCGCTACCATTACCTCACCACTCTATAATACCTCCATCATAGCACCGTCACTTCACTCCGTCACCCCTTAACATCCCATTTTCCACTATGCCTCCACCCATAATAGCCAATCTCTCTATCATTGACACCTCTCTGCCACCACTTCACCATAACCTCGCCCTACGGAGCGGGCGGATGTTCCACCGGATGTATCCTAATGCATCCGTGTCCATGCCGGGTCAGCCGGCCCAAAATACCAGCAGCAACAACCAACAGCACCCATAGGAACTCGAAGAGATAGATCCGGTCCCAGGGACCCGTATGATATACTAAAGCATCTGGATCAGACTCCCCCCAAAATATCCATCCTCGAGCTGATCAAAAGATCACAGACCCATCAAGATGCCTTAAAGGCTTTTCTGTAGAGGGTTATGTAAATGAAGATATGAACCCCGACAACCTGCCTTCGGTCCTGTCTATTGTTAACAAGGGACCAACAATTACTTTCACTGACAGTGAGCTAGCTCCCCCAGAAGCTCGAAAGATGCCTTATGTGTAACTCTGACGATAAATAAGGTGGCCGTCGATGCCGCCTTGTTGATACAGGGGCTTCCATAAATGTGTGCCCCCTAAGCACCCTGTGGTCATGCAACATTTCCAAACGCCGCTTGCAACCACTCCAACCACTATAGCAACCTACGATAACTCCCGGCGAGCCTGTCACGGTGTTGTCTCCCTACAGGCAGAATTTGGCCCGCTTGTTTGACCGTGGACTTCTATGTGCTTGACATTGACTCGACTTTAAAGCTATCCTGGGTCGCCTTGGATTGAAGCATTAGGGGCAGTCCCCTCCACGGCACACCAATATTTGAAATTCCATTCCAAGGGCGTATAGTCAAAGATAAAGTGCAGCAACTACCCATACTGGGAGGCCATTGAAAAATCATGCCGGCAGTTTGGCCCTCAAATAAGCCAATCATTTCGGTGCTTGATGTAAATTATCTGTGGGCTTATACATTTCCTTCAGTCACTAAACAGTGTCCCCGTCATTGGCTGCTGTCAAGAAGGGTATATCGTCAGACACCAAAAACTGGAACATCATGCTCAAGATTGGCTATCAGCCGAGACAGGGTCTAGGAGCTCACCTCCAGGGGAGAACTTAGGTCATCGCTGCAGTGCCCTAGATTTTTTCTTGAATTTATATTGCAAACTGTATGTTTATATTGCATGTATTTGAGGACTATTCTGTGTTGAACTTGGCATGAACATCCTTTGGCGTTAAGTCCTGTTGCGACATGATCGTCTGCCGTTTATCCTTGTTAACGACAGTAGATATTATCGTTTAGTATTTTATGAATTATTTAATTTTTTGGCAAGACTATAGACGACATCATCGATGGACGTTTACATTGAGGCTGACAGCAATTTCAGTTGACGTTAAGCTGACTTGCCTGTTTTTGATATTTTCGTTCCAGGAAAGAAGATCGCCGTTTCCAAAGGGTTTAATGCGTAGATCCGAGCATTTAGGATCCAAGGGTCGGATTAAGGTTGGCTAATGCGTGGGAGGTCTTTATAAGACCTAGAATTCACAGATAGAAGGGGTTTTTGCACTGTTTTGGAAGAGGGAAAAGGGGCCGGGAAAGAGTTTTGCAGTGCTGGTTCGTGCGGTTTGGAGGCTTCTGGGCCAAGAGGGTCATCCAACTCGAAGATCCAAAACCTATCCAGGCAGGGGAACTGTGTTGGAGGCAGATTTGGAGCGCTTGATGTCGGTGGAGGAGACTGCCTCATAGACGAGGCTGGCATCTTCGGGCTTAGATTCGTCACTCCATTAGGAGGGATTGAGGCAGTTGCATGGGGTTCAGTTTAGGATATGTTATATTATGTAATTACAATTTTTATATATGTTAAAAGCATGAAATCAATGCACGGGAAAGGGTAAAAGTCGTGTCATTTCATGAGGGTTTTTTGAGATTTCTGTGTTGAAGAACTAGACGTCCAGACCGCTTGCCGTCTATATCTTATAAACGGCGGCATCGACTGCCGTCTACTTCATGTGAACACCATTTGTTTTTCCGTTCTTTACTATAAGTTAACGGCGCGATGTGCCGTCGCTAGTATACGTTAACGGCGCTATGTGCCGCCATCTACTATGGCTTAACGACGGTATATGGGTTGTCCACTTCAGTAAACATCACATATGCTGCCGTCAAGTTTACCAGTGCCATGAGTTTTCAGGAAATTGATTTTATTGTATACTTATGATCCATACTTATATGAGATTTTGGCCAGGTGATGTTTGTGTGTTTTATCACTGCTATATCATGGACAATTTATTATATTAGGATATAACCACATGTACATATGAATAGTCATTTGGTAATATTAATGAAATTGATAAAATAAAAGTGAGGTGATGGTGAATGTGATTTATGATGGAGGATTACATTCTGAGACTATAATACTCCATATATTTGTACTCAGTTCTTGTATAAAAACTGCATGAAGTTCTCCTTGTTGTATCATGATTAGTTAGCTTAAAGTGAGGGATTTTAACTATGAAAAATGATTACAGAGTTCAGAAAAATATGAAAATTTGCATGTGCGTAGTATACTTGATTCTGGGTTACTGTCAAAATTTCAAAAATTTTGGACATCTGTACATCCTATTATGAATATCTGAATAGTAAATTGCATGTAGAATTTGAATAAATATGAGAATATGTGCAAGAATGAATGTGTTTGCATTTAGTACCATGATAGGGATCTGTCATACATAAAATAGAATTTCAGAACTGAAAGAGACATGCTATAGGTTATTGCATTGCACATGTTAGAATTGCATGAAATGTAAATAAATGATCTCATACATGTTAGTGCATGCACTGAAATGAAATGCCAATAAGACATTGCTATTTTAGAGATTTCTACAAGGACTACACCATGGATGCCCCCATGGTAATAGTTCACTTATATGAAAATGACCTATTGAATCCGTGGGCAACAGATTGAAATCCTGGAGGTAGACAAGTTCTACTGGTTAAGGTGGGAAGGGCTTTCCCCGGTATTGCGCAATGGCCATGACTTCATCACTGTATTGCCTAGGTGATAAGTGAATACTATAATGACTATATGATCTCTATTATAGTGCGGGCTATGTTTTGGCAATTAAATGAAAATGACTACATGCCTACATGACATTGTCTACATGATTACATGCTACATGCCTATGTTTTAAATGCTACATGATCCACATGTCATTGTTCTACATGCTACATGAATTACATGTCTATTGTTATATGAAAGAATTGCTTCATGTTTAATGATTACATGATAACTGTTGCATATTGCATAATGTGGAATAAAGCTTTATTTTGAGATAATTACATGTTGCATGATAATAACATATACCATGAGAATTTGATTACACGCAATGCATAGGAACATGTTATTTCATTTGTTAGAATATAAGAAGTAAGTTACATGCTTACATGAAACATTTTAATTACATGATAATGTGAATTGCTATGTAATGATTGAATGCCAATTGACTTAGAACCATGTTAGTAGGAAGAATTATATGATACCAATGATGTGAATGATATATGCTACCATGTTTTAAAACCTATTATATTCATAATACCTTGAACTGTCTTTCATGTGATTTGCTGAGTCTTGTAGACTCATACTTGTTAACATTTCAGGGAGCCAGAGGATAGTCAGAAGTTAGTGCCACTGACTCTGATCATGAGGACATGGAGGCATAGTTTTACTTGAGAGATTTAGAGTGATCACTATGTATGTGAGTGTAGCACCTGAATTTTTACGAAAAATAAAATTTAAATAAAGAATTTAAAACCTAGCTAAATGGATATTTAAAGAGCATTAAATAAAACCCATTAGATGGAAAAGAGTAATGGGCTTTGCTTAATGGATCTTCTAGAATTATTGGGTCAAAAATAAGAATTTATAAAAGAGAATAATAGGAAAATACCCTAAATTCGTAACTAAATTATTACCTAAATAGAAAAGAGGTATTTATGCATTAAATAGGAAGTTTGAGTAGGAGTTGGATTCCTAAACCTACCCATATGGATTAGCACGAATTTGGATCTCTTCCAAGTCTAAATAGGGATTGGAAAGCTTGGAAGGAGGTTAGAAAGAGGAAATTCGGAATTTAATAGGAGTTAGAGTCCTATAGGAAATAGAAAGAGGAGAAGCTTAAATACTCTCCTAAAACCCTCATGGCCGACCCAAGCTCGTGCCAAAGGATTCCTGGACCAGGAGGAGAGGCCAAGGAGGAGGAGATTTCGTGGGAAGAAGAAGCTTTCAAGCTCTCAACCCCGTTCTTCAAGTTCTAGCCCTAGAAGTTAAATTGAGTCAAAGGTAGGCATTCTCACAGCATAAACCATGAAACTTTTTCTATAGGATGTATCATCTATCAGGAACGAAACCCTCAAGTTTCATAATTTTCCATCGAGTATATCTTTAGTTCTTGATTTTTCATGTTCTGCAACTCTTATGACCCCGAACCTTCATGCTTAATTCATATCTCCTTGCATACTCTATCTCATGCCTCCATATTTTTATGGGAGATACTGATGCATGATAGACATCTTTTGCCCCTAAAAGGCCTAAATTTCGTTGAGCATGTTACTCGAATTAAATCGATCTTATTCCCTGTAGCATGTTCTATGTTACTTGTTCTTGTTCGTCCTCAAACCATGTTCAAACCATGCTCTCTCTTGAATTCCTATTTACTGGAAGTACTCTCGCATGTCTAGTTTCATTTGCCTTGATTTCATGATTTTTCATCATGTATACAATTAGTTATGATTTTCTGAACTACCCTATGTCAAAAAGGTAAGTTTCTGGACCGCAATCCAAGACAGAGCAGAACTCTGTCAGACCCAGGCCACGGACCTGAGAAAGCGACTGCCCGACACGTCGCCTTCTCAAGCCCGTCGCGACGCCCTTCTTGTCGCGTTCTCAACGCGACAGGACACCCGTCGCGTTCTGGCCGCCTGAGCAAGACAGCTCTGTCGCCTTCTGTGTAACCCCCTGTCGCGATCTGCTCTGCTCCTGTCGCCTTCTATACAGGCCTATGTCGCCTTCTCAGAGTTTTGCCTGAAAACCCATGAAAAATATTTTTGTCACTTTCTAAATAATCCTTACGCCTTCTTACCGTTATACCCCCAGTAAAAACCCTACTTAAAAAGGATGCTATATTGAATGATTTAAAACACATGTTCACGACTTATTTCTATCTATGATTTCTCTTGCACTTGCACACACTTGAACCATCCATTTATGGCTGAAATCTTGCAGAAAATATCTCATAATGTATCTGGTAAATTACCGAAATAAAGTATAGTAATTGCCCTATTTTAAAGGACTTGTATTCGTTTCTTGCGTTGTTTATATACCGATATCGACGCTCCACTGTTCTAGAATTCCTCTAGAACGTCGAGCACCTGTTTTATATACACACTTTTCTTGGCTTGTGGTGAACTCTCCGTCGGATATTCCTTTCGCCGGACTAGTGAACTCTTGCACAAGGCCTCCGTAAGTCTCCTCTGATCATGGATTCCCACATGGTCGACGAGCCGTTTGTACCCTAATACCTATGATACCCTTTAGGGATCTATATGATCCAAACGCTATTAGAAGATTCACTCTTATCTTAAATCACGCCGGACCTCTGGACCTGTGCATAACAAGGCCAGTGGTAGGGTCGTGAGTTCCACCTGACTGCCAACACTAAGTGCGCGTGTTGTGCAACTGTTACTATCGCCTGATTACTCGACGTATTACGTGCAATGTCCATTATCTCTCATCTATACTCTACTCGCTCACCTATTTACGTTCACTCCACTATCTTGTCTATTCATCTAGTGCTCTTATCTATTTCTTGGTACTCTATATTGGCCATTGACTGATTGTCTAAAGATAAACAATATAACCAATGCCTGACAATATATAAAGGGCCCGATCTGGTCCTGGGATGTGCGCCCGAAAGTGCTAGTGCCCATGGGAGTTAATGATCAGAGTGTTTGGCATTACACTCAAGTGCTATCTATCTCGACTATCTATATGACAATCAAAAACACAAACGTGCTATACTCTCTCGATGTCTAGAATGACAAACAAGTGCTATACTCGTCGTGCTATTACTATACTTGTGCTAGTTGTGCTATGGCCATTCTGCTATTCGTGCTATACTCGATACTTGTGCTCTTTTTGGAAACTATACTCGCTCTCGTGCTATTGTTCTATCTCTTGCTATATTTTGACTCTCTTGTACCTGCTATCTTTAGATACTCTGCCATTAAATGCATTAATTACTTAAAGCCTGCTTGAGCCTGAGATTTAAGTCCTACTGGGCGTTATCGCTCACCCTACGTTATTTGATGTTGTGTTCTCAGGTGAGACCGAGGATGACACATACACTCACGAGGAAGGGAATGACCAAGAGTGAAGCCAGAGTACCCTTGAGTCATTATGTTATCTTAGAGTTCTAGTTAGTTATTTTCTTTTATTGCAATGTAATTGGGCCCTGTAGAATGGCTCTGATATTAGTGGTTGTAACTAGACACAGAAAAGTTATTAATGAGAAAGATTTACTTTAGCATTATTCAATGTGCAATGGTTTGATGTCTAGTACTTGCTCTATACCTTTTCTTGCAACTGCCTTCGCGCTCCGATATTCCGCGTTGGGGCGTGACAGTGAGGAAAATGATGTACTTTGTTTTATGCACTGGAACTTATGGCTTGTAATAAAGTTGGACTATTGTTATCTTTCCTTATCTTTAGACTTTACATTTCAATATGATGTTGACTACAAGTATCTGGTTCCATATTCCATTGCATATTATATGAATTGAATTGTCATTTATGTATATCTCAATCTGTACCGTCTAATGTTGGATTATTCCACTGTAATACCTTTATTAGATCCAATGTGAGTTGGTGTAACTATACTGGATCTAAGAGGGGCGTTACAATTGCTAACTCCAAGAAAATCACTAAGTGTGGTTGGGATACATGGAATGGGCAACATACTCGTCTACTTCAAAGTCAGACCAGAGCCCCTCACCTGGACATTGTATGATCACTTTGTCAAAGGACTCATATAGCCAGGATACAACACTGTCAAGATAAAGGCATCTACATCTGCATATCAAGTTTTGGAAGCCGAGCGGCCTGGCAAGAAGAAGAAGCCGAAGAAGGAGAGGCAGGAGAGAATCAAACATAGAAGACCTAGTCTCAATGCTCAGTCTTTTGTTCCGAGAGGGGAATCTCACAAAGCTCCGAGCAGCGACAGAGTCAGCAGCATCCACATCAGCAACCACCTCCAAGCGACATTTGCCTGGTTATAGTGAGGATTTTGAAATTTCAAACACTATCAACCCAGTAGGGGAGTTCTGGCTAGGGCACCCCCGGCCTTTAGTTATTCCATATTTTCAATCCTTATTTATAAATTCTCATTCATCCCTCTTTCTCCTCCTCTTATTCTCCAATTCTCCTCTGACGCTCTCGAAGCGTTAACCACTCCCTCACCCCATCTCGTCATCTCCTTTATGTCACCGTTCTCTCCTTCTCCGGATGCCTCCATATGTAGGATAGTTAGTTTCCTTTTCTTAGTCTAGTATGTCCTGTCTAATTCAAAAAAAAAAAATGCTTCCATTCCTTCTCGTTCCCCCCAATGATCGGATGGCGATCCCCGTCTTTCCTCCCTTTCTTCAGACGGCGATCCCCGTCTTTCCCCTTTCTCCTTCGTTAGACGGCGATCCACATCTTTCCTTCCCTTTCAAGCTTCAATCTCCGTTTCCATTTCCACTGCAATCCCCGCACTTGACAGCGATCCCCATCACTTCCCGCTTTCAAATCTCGGACGGCGATCCCCATTCCCGTTTTTCCCTTGCTCTTGACGGCGATCCCCGTCATCCGTGTGCTACTCCTGCTTCGGCGGCGATCCCCGCCTTTCTTCCTCCTTCTGCTTGAGTGGTAATCCTCGCCCACTGACCAGTATGGTCACGTTGGGCGATTTGGGTGAGGGGCCTTCTGTTCCCCTTCACCCTGACTCTGCTATAGGCACCCTGAGCTCGGGTGACCTGCCCTCGCCTCCAGTTTCATCGGAGGACACCTGCGGCCGTGCCACACCCCTTTCTTTCTCTTCCAATAATCCTCTGGACACTTCTCCAGAGTCCTCTGTAAATATCAACACTAGTTTAGGTTCAAGGGTAGAATTTAGCAAGTCTCTGTCCCCGTCTAGGAAGAGGAAGGTAGTGGCATACCCCGTAGATATTTGATGGATCTGGTGCAAAGGTGTGGTGCTCTTCTAGCTATTGAAGAGTTTGTCCAAGAAGCAGTCATCTTGAACATAGAAGCTCAGCACGAAGAGGAGGGGCTAGACGACAGATTTGGGGTATATGAAATCTTAACCGAGGAGGACCCAGTGAATGAAGAGATGATGAAATAGAGGACGTTGCCGAGATGTATGCCAGTGGTATGAGGAGATTTGATGAACCCACATCGGCAGTGGACGAACCCACTAAGGAGGTAAATATTGAAACAGAAGAAGAACCCAGGCTCTTGACTATAGCTTCCAATCTCCCTCCTAAAGAAGAAGAAGCGCTCATAGAGATGCTAGGGGAGTACAGGATTCTTTTACCTGGTCATATGATGACATGCCCGGCATTGACCCCGAGTTAGTGGAACACAGGCTGATCTTGAAGCTAGGGGCAATAGCCGTTAAACAAAAATTAAGGTGTTTTCTCCCCCACATTGCTTTGAAAATGAAGGAGGAAATTGATAAACTACACAAAGCTAAGTTCATCTGTGTAGTCCTCTATCCGTTGTCGGTGGCTAATATAGTCCCGGTGATGAAAATGGATGAAGAGTGCGAATCTGCATAGACTTCCAGGACTTGAATAGGGCATGTCCAAAGGACGATTTCCCATTACCTCATTTGGATGTTTTAATTGATAATACTGCTGGGTATGAAACCCTTTCATTCATGGATGGTTACTCAGGATATAATCAAATCTGTCTAGCCCCGGAGGACCAAGAGAAAACTTCCTTCACCATGCCGTGGGGAACTTATTGTTATGTGGTCATGCCGTTTGGACTGAAGAATGCCAGCGCCACTTATCAAAGGGAAATGTTAGCAATCTTCCATGATATGATTCATATTGATATCAAGGTTTACGTGGATGATATTGTGGTGAAGTCTCGGACCCGAAGTGAACATTCCCTGTGCTTGCCAGGGTGTTTCGGCGCGCACAAGAGTATCAATTGATAATGAATCCAAAGAAGTGCATATTTGGGGTGTCCTCAGGCAAGTTATTAGGATTCATAGTCAGCAAGCGGGGGATTCAAATAGACCCAAACAAGGCCAAGGCAATAAATGAGATGCCTCCTCCTAAGAACATATCTGAGCTTCGAGGGCTGATTGGTCGGCTACAGTTCATAAGGAGATTCATATCTTAGCATTCTCAAAGGTGCTGTCCTTTCTATGAACTGTTAAAAGGAGGAGCCAAATTCGAATGGAATGGTAAGTGCCAAGAAGCCTTTGACGCTCAAGAGTTATCTGATGAATCCCCCTGTGCTGCAAGCGCCTGTCCCAAGAAAACCCCTTATCCTATATCTGTCAACTATCGAGGAGAAAGGATATGAGGAACTATTTATAATAGTAATCTAGAAGGGGGTTGAATAGATTACTGCCAATTAGAAACACTATGGCCTTCTTTTCGATCCAACACTGACTTGTCAAAAACATAAACAGATTTGCGCAAAATTCTAGCTACGATGTGTGTCTTGATTGTGAGTAAAACAACTATCAATCTATCTAGTGTGTGAGTAATCAACGTGCCTACCAAACATCTACCCTGAAACGTTCAAGCCATAGGACACGAAGATTTAAGGTGGTTCGGAGTACACAACTTGTGTATCCTACGTCCACCATCCACACACACACGCAGAACAACTGCTTATGACGAGTTCAACTATACAACACACACACCCACATTGTCTGATGCAAACACACAATCAGAGAAACAAACCACACGTGAATCAAGCACAAGGAATGCTTGAATCACTACCACACAGACATAAATATGAAAGTAGAACAGAGAAAGAGTTCTGAGTTGAGGATCAAATCTAAGATGAGAACTCTTCGGTGAGTTCTCGTCCAGGTGACTTCAACTTCACATCGTTGATGACCACATAATGAAAACGAAGCTTGAACCGAGGACGAACTGGCTTCAACTTCTCTCGTGAGATGAATGTCCCACGAACAGGACGAAGTGTTGAAGCAGAGCAGCAGGAAGAAGCTTTCTCTTGGGTTTTCTGCTTGGGTTTTGGTATGGTGGCTTCTTGCTGCGAAAATACCTCAATATGTTCTATATATATGGGTGTCCAAGTATAGAGAAACGTGCTAAAAGGAAACACCCTAATATAGAACATATCCATATCTCGTATCTGACTTTTCTCTTCGTCTGTCGATAGGAACTTCATAGCTGTCGACAACTACTGCTGACTTTTCATTTCCAGAACCATGGTGTTACTGGAAGGCTTCATCTGTTGACAAGCAGATGGCTGGCTGTAGACATGTGATTTGTATCTGTCGACAGGTACATGACATCTGTCGACAGCTATTGCTCTAAGTGAGCTTCCAGTAGCTTGTGTGTTATGGATTGTTCATCTGTCGACATGAACTTTCTTGTTGTCGACATGTAATGTCTTGAAGTGTATTTCTTGTTCTTTTTCACTTGGTTCTTGTTGCTTGACTTGTATGCATTCACACCTACATTGAGAAACATTCTAAGTGAGATATAATGATCCATAGTTGATCAATAAAAGCATTTTATCAACATCATGTTTCTTTCATGTCTTTGTCATTGTCATCATGTTTGAACCATCTACATAACATCAATTGACATTTCTCATCATCAAAAACATTTAAGCACATGCCATAACCCAACATTCTCCCCCTTTTTGATAATGACAAAATTAACAAAATTGGCATTTGATGTTTCTCCCCCTTTTGACAACATCCAAAAAGAGTGTTCATGCACTTATGGACAAGTAGAATGTAAGGAACTGTGATTTCATTCATTGAGCAATAAGCTGACACAATTACAAAAGATATCCAGTACATGAAGTAAATAAAAGCAAAAGAAGGGAAATTACATGACTGACATAACTAACTGACACAAGACACAACCCTAGTGAAAATAGAGATCCCAAACTAAATCATAGACTCTCTAAACATCGTCATTCCCAAGAGCAGTGGGATGACGAAACTCATGAAACTCCGTAGAGAGACTGGTAAGCCGATGCTGAATTTGCACATGAGTGTCGGCCAGTGCATCCATCCTTGTATCGACATGATCAAGACGAGCATTGAGATGGTCAAGGCCTGTAGTGAGTTAGTTGTGTAGTTGGACCATCTGACCAGCTATGAAATCTCAAAGTGATAATGCTGGAGCCTGTGGTACTTGTTCATCATGAATATCTTCATCAACTCCCTGAGCATCCATTGGCTCTGCCAGGAGTCTTCATCATCACCATCATCTTCAACATCCTCAGCTGACTCCTCGGAAATGTTCTGCTCTTTGCCCTTGAGAGTCTTGGTAACTCTTCCATCCACAGCTTGTAACCCATTCGATGTGCCGCAGTGAGATCAAATGAGCTATGGGACTTTAGAGTTGTGCATTCAGAATCGGAGATAGGAATGCCAAGAAAGGATAAGAGGGATGTATGTGGTGGCAGGCATTCGGCATTGACCTTTTTGGATTGCGGAAGCATTGATTAAGAAGGTCAAGCATCAGAATAGGCAAATTGACCTGCTCACTTTTGAGAAAGAAATAGAACAGGGATTTGTGAACTTCGGTCACAAGTTCTCGGCTGCCATCTTTTGGCACAACCATGGTGGTGAAGATATGATGAACGAGACAATGTAGAGGAGGGAATGTATTGGCATTTAGCTTTATACGATCATTGGTAGAATCATACAGATGGAGGGTGATAAGATTGTAGTACTCCGAGTAGAGGGATGGTTGAGAAGAACATCAACCCCGGAGTTTGGGATTTGAAAAGCATGGGTGAAGAGGTTTGGTGTGATCTGGAAAGGTATACCTCTGATCGTAGTGAAGAGATCACACTCAATGGATTTCCCCATGTTTTTGAAGAACTCCATCACAGCGGCGGGATAATACCGCTTGTGGGAGTATAGAAAAACTGTCCAACCCTGGATGTCGAACAAGGGTTGGAGACCCGGGAACATATCTTCCAAGGAGATGAAGTCCACGTAGTGTGGCTGAACGAAACGCTGGAAGGTTCCCCGAACCCTGGTGAAGTGTAATCCCTGGGGAACATCTAGCTCCGGAAGACAGTCGTCCCGACGCTTGCTCCTACGCTCATCCGGTGCCCTGGAGCCCTTGCCGGCTTCGGTGAAGTGAGACGTGAACAAGAGGCACACAGCTTCTTCCTCGGAGCCATGAAAGTGGAATGGTTGGAAGAGGGAAGAGCTCTGAAAGGAGGTAGAAGACAAGAGGAGGAGAGGAACCATGTCACGCCCCGACGCGGAATATCGGAACGCGAGGCAGTTGCAAGTAACGGGTATAGAGCAAGTACTAGACATCAAACCATTGCACAATGAAAATACTAAAGATAATCCTTCTCATTAATAAGTTTCAAATGTCTAGTTACAACCACTACTATCAGAGCCAATCTATAGGGCCCAATTACATTGAAATAAAAGCAAAAGACTCACTAAGACTCTAACATATTGCTAGGACACTAGGGTACTCATGACGTCACTCCTGGTCATTCCCGTCCTCTTAAGTGTATAGTTCATCCTCAGTCTCACCTGAGAACACGACAACAATAACGCAGGGTGAGCGATAACGCTCAGTAGGACTTAAATCTCAATAGTCAAGCAGGCTTTAAATGATTAATGAATTAAAGGCAGAGTAACTAATGATAGAGCGAGAGAGTCAAGTATAAGATAGCAGGATAGCACGTGAACGAAATAGCACAACTTTCCAAATATAGCAAGGGTGTCGAGTATAGCATAAGATAGCAAGATGGCCATAGCACAATAGCACAAATTATAGCAATAGCACAACGAGTATAGTATAGCACTTTGTTTGACTTGTAGTGAACGAGAGAATATAGCACTTTTTGATTGCCATTTAGATAGTCGAGATTGATAGCACTCGAGTGTAAAGCGAAACACTCTGATCATTTAACTCCCATGGGCACTAGCACTTTTGGGCGCACATCCCGGACCAGATCGGGCTCTTTATATATTGCCAGGCATTGGTTATATTATTTATCTTTAGAAAATCAGTCAATAGCCAATATGGAGTACCAAGAAATAGATGAGAGCACTAGATGAATAGACAAGATAGTAGAGTGAACGTAAAAAGATGCGCGAGTAGAGCATAGATGAGAGCTAGTGGACATTGAACATAACACGTCGAGTAAATAGGCATTAGTAATAGTTGCACAACACATGCATGTGGTTTTGGAAGTCAGGTGGAATTCACTACCTTTCCACTGTCCATGTTACGCACAGGTCCAGAGGTCCAGCGTGATTCAAGATAAGAGCGAACTTCTAATAGCCGTTTGGATCATGTTGATCCCTAAAGGGTATCATAGGTGTTAGGTTACAACCGGCTTGTCGACCATGTCAGAATCCATGGACAGAGGAGACTTACAGAGGCCTTGAATGAAGACTCACTATCCGGTAGAAGGAGTATCCGACGGAGAGTTCGTCCAAGTCAAGAAGTGTGTATATATAGAACGAGTGCTCGATGTTCTAGAGGAGTTCTAGAATAGTGGAGCATCGGTGTCGGTGTTCCAAAACATCGCGACGAAACATACACAAGTATATTTAAGGATGAGGCAATTTAATGATATAAATTACCAAATAAATTATGTAACATGTTCATGCCAATTAAGCCATATTCGAGTGGTTCAAAGTGTGTGTACATGTGAATAAGAAAATCATGAACAAGATAGATCATGTGATTGACTTAAATTAATTAAAAATATATTCCATATTTACAACATCATTTTTCAGTGTTTAAGACAGTTAACAAGATATGTAAATAGCTGAAAAACACAAGGCTTGCAAAAGAGGGGTTTTCTTGCAAAAAGTCAGATCGCCACACACCTAATGAGGGTCGCGATAGGGTTGGCTGAGATCGCGACGGGGTGTAGTACAGGTCACGACGGGCTTGTCGGTTCGGGCAGGCAGGTCGTGACGGGGTCATGTGAGGGTCGCGACGGGTTCAACAGATCGGCAGCCGGATCGCGACGACCGGTCCTGTCGCGATCAAATCACGATGGAACACTCTGTCGTGATGCCCCTGTGAACACGGCCTATCGGGCCGTCGCGTTCACGGGGTCTGTGCCCGAGTTCGATAGGGAACAAGCATTACATGGGATTGCAGGCCAGAACTTATCTTACTTGACACATGGTGATTATGAAAATCATAACTAATGGTACAAGTGATGAAAAATCATGAAATCAATTGTGAATTTTTCTAGACATGCATGGGTACCTACTGTAAATAGGAATTGGAAAACTAACAGGGTTCTGACATACTTTGGTCATGGTATTCATGAAGAACTTAGAATAGTACACAGATGAGATCAACGAAGTAATTTGCATGATAGGATGGATGGAAATTAGGGCTTTCGGGGGCAAAAGATGCCTAACATCCATCAGTTCTTACAGTAAAAATCTCATGGCATGAGGACGAGTATACATGAAGATATGAATGTAAGAAGAGAGTTCGGGGTCATGAAGTTCACAGAACTTTGAAAATTGAGAACTAAAGATTTGCTCGATGAAAAAATATAACACCAAAGGGCTTTTGTTCCTGATGAACGAAATATCCTACAAAAAAAATTTTCATGGTTTATGCTCTTGAGAATGCCTACCCTTGATGGTTTTTCTCTTCTAGGGTTTAAACTTGAAGAACTCGGGGAAGAACTTGAGGGTTCCTCCTTCTGCACGAATTATCCTTTCCTTTGGCTCCTTCCCACGTCCAGTAACCCTTGGCACGAGCTAGGGCCGGCCATGGGGGTTTTAGAGGAGTATTTAAGCATCTCCCCATTCTATTTCCTATTATGACTCTAATTCCTATTTATTCCAAGTTTCCTATTTCCCTCTCCCCTTTTTAGGCATGAGATCTCCTAATTGGGTTAGGATGGGAGCTAATTTCGTGCCAACCCATTAGGGTAGGTTTAGGAATCCCAATCCAACTCAAATTGATATTTTAATGCATTAAATGCCTCTTTTATAATTAAGCATTATTTTAGTTACGAATTTAGGGTATTTTTCCATTATTCCCCTTTTAAAAAATTACTATTTTGCCCCACTAATTCTAATGGGTCCCTTTAACAAAGCCCATTACTTATTTTTATTTAATGGGTTTCATCTACTTCTCTTTTATTTGTTTTTCTAATTAATTTAATTAGTTTTCTTTTTATATTATTAAATTTTTAATTTTTGAAAAATCCAGGTTGCTACATCCTCCCCCTCTAAAAAGAATTTGGTCCCCAAATTCATATGATCATAAGAGAGGAAATGTCTTACAGAAAAGATCAGGATAGTTCCGTCTGATGAGTCCTTCCAGTTTCTATGTGGCTTCTTCCACTCCGCGGTTATTCCATAAGACCTAACCACGTGGATGGGACGGTTCATGAGCTGTTGTACCTTCTGTTCCAGCATCTTGACTGGCTTTTCTTCGTATGTCACATCCTTGTTCAACACCAACTTGTTTTGGCGAATGATGTGGGTAGGGTCATAGACATATTTCCTGAGCATGGAGACATGGAACACATTGTGTACACATGCCAGATCGGTGGCAATGCCAGTCGGTATGCAACCTCACCATCCTTTCGAGTACTTCAGAAGGACCAATGAATCTAGGACTAAGCTTTCCTTTCACGCCAAATCTTTGGATGCCACTAGTAGGTAACACCTTCAAGAACACATGATCACCGACTTGAAATTCTAAGTCTCGCCTTCTTTTATCGGCATAGCTATTTTGTCTAGACTAAGCAATCTTAAGCCGGTCTCTAATCACTTGTATGTCCTTTGTGGTATGTTGCACCATATTTGGCCTAGCCACTGCTGTTCTCCAACCTCATTCCAGCATGCAGGAGATCTACAATTCCTTCCGTAGAGTGCTTCGAACGTGCCATCTTGATGCTCGCCTGGTAACTGTTGTTATAGGCGAACTCGAAGAGATAGGTGTTCATTCCAATATCCTTGGAAGTCTATAGTGCAAGCTCTCAACATGTCTTCCACTATTTGGTTGGTTCTTTTAGTTTACCTATCGGTTTGTGGATGGAACGCGGTACTAAAGTTGAGTTTAGTACCCAGTGACCTTGCAGTCCTTTCCAAAATGAGATGTAAATATCGGATCTGATCCGAGACTATGGATGATGGAACTCCGTGCAGTCTCACTATCTCCTTGACATATAGGGCGGCTAGTACCTCCACCGACCACTTACTCTTTATAGGAAGAAAATGGGCGGATTTGGTTAGTCGGTCCACAATGACCCATATGGCGTCGAGTCCACCACGAGTCTTGGGTAAACCCATAATGAAGTCCATGCCAATGCTTTCCCATTTCCATTCGGAATATCTAGCAGTCTGAGTACACTAGCAGGGCGCAGATGTGTCCGCTTTTACTTGTTGGCAAGTAAGGCAGTGAGCGGCATGTTCAGCTACCTCTCTCTTCATTCGGCCACCAAAATATTCTTTTCATGTCTTGATACATTTTGGTACCTCCTGGATGAATATGTACTTTGTCTTGTGAGCTTCATCCATTAGCTTCCTCTTCAGTTCTTCATTGTTGGGACGCATGTCTTCCTTGAAAGACAAGCCTTCCATCTTCGGTCATAGCAAAGTCGGTCTTTCGGCTAGAGTTTCTTTGATGCGGACTAAGAATGGATCATCATCTTGTTGAGCTTTGATCTCCTCTAGAGATCAGATTGAATCTTGATATTGGCAACCAAACTCGATCATCCCTATATTCAATATTTAAGTCTAACCTTACGAATTGTTCTAGTAGTTGCATCTCGCCAAGGACTAGACTTGAAACAGATGCCATCGGCTTTCTACTAAGAGCATCAGCCACGGCGTTTCCCTTGCCTGATGGTATTGGATGTTGAAGTCGAAATCTTTTAGGTATTCTAACCATCTTCTCTGTCTCATGTTGAGTTCTTTCTAGGAGAATAAATACTTCAGTCTTTTATGGTCTGAGTAGACAGTGAACTTTTCTCCGTAGAGGTAAGTCTCCAGATTTTCAAGGCGAAGACCACGACAGCCAACTCAAGATCATGCAGGGGTAGTTGACTTCATGAGTCTTCAGTTGTCGAGAAGAGTAGGATGACTTTTTCCTTTTGCATCAGTACACACCTAGCCCAATTCCTGAGGCATCGTGTGTAGATAGAGAAACCTTCTCCCTCTATTGGCAGAGCGAGAACAGGTGCTGAGGTCAGGAAATCTTAAGAGTTTGAAACTTTTCTCACACTCTTTACTCCAGGAGTATGGATTCT
Source organism: Colocasia esculenta (assembly GCA_014218235.1). Lineage (NCBI taxonomy): Eukaryota > Viridiplantae > Streptophyta > Magnoliopsida > Alismatales > Araceae > Colocasia > Colocasia esculenta. The sequence goes on along the minus strand of JACBKR010001585.1, from coordinate 4,370 downwards.
CCTTTCGTGTCAGACGCGTGAGAGGAACGACGATCTTTGAGAAGTCCTTGATGAATTGCCTGTAGTAGCCAGCAGTCCTAGGAAACTTCTGATTTCTGTGACATTGGTTGGTCTCTCCCAATTGAGTACAGCTTCACTTTGGAGGGATCAACGGAGATGTCATCCTTTGAGATGACATGGCCCAAGAAGGACACTTCTTCGAGCCAGAATTCACACTTGCTAAGCTTTGCGTACAGTGTTGTCTCGCAAGACTTGCAATGCAATCTTCAAGTGTTCTTCATGCTCTTCTTTGGTCTTTGAATATATGATGATATCGTCGATGAAGACGACCACGAACATGTCAAGGTATGGTCGATATATGCTGTTCATGAGTTGCATAAAGGCTGTAGGAGCATTGGTTAGACCAAAAGGCATAACGACGAATTCATAATGTCCATACCTGCTCCTGAAAGCAGTTTTGAAGATATCGTCATCCTTGATCCTCATTTGATGATAGCCAGATCAAAGATCGATCATGGAGAAATATTAGCTCCGGATATTTGGTCGAATAGTTCATCGACCCTAGGCAATGGGTACTGTTCTTAATGGTAAGCTGATTGAGTTGACGATAGTCGATGCATAGCCTTATCGATCCATCTTTCTTCTTGACGAATAGCATAGGTGCTCCCCCTGGGGAAGTACTCGGTCTAATGAACCCCTTCTCTAATAGCTCCATCAGCTGCATCTTTAGTTCTTTGAGCTCGGCAGGTGACATCTGGTATGGTTGACGCGATACCAGGGCAACTCCAGGGATCAACTCTATGGCGAAGTTGACATCACGTTCCGGGGGAATCCCTGGCAGATCTTCAAGAAACACATCGGGTTAATCCTAGACTATGTGGATGTCTTCTATCTTAGAACCCTTCTTTTCAACAACTACGGCTGCTAGGAAAGCAATACACTTTCCTTATCATGTTATATGCTTTTATGGTGGAGATTAGCGACATCCGTCTCTTATGTCTAATCCCAGAGAATGCCAATTTAGGAAAGTCACTAAAGGTAACCTTCCCTTTCTTACAGTCGACACTTGCCCCATAAGTGGACAACTAGTCGGCTCCCAAAATTACATCGTAGCCTTCCATGGGCATACACACTAGGTCGGCTTTTAGGTTATGGTCTCTGATCATTACATCGGTAGAGGGAAAGTATTTGTTCAATTTCTCCTTTTCTCCTAGTGGCGTTGTGACAGAGAACTCACAACCCATGGATATAAGTTTTGAAGTCAGGGTATCAGTAAAGTGTTGAGATATTAATGAATGAGTTGCTCCAGTATCAAATAAGACAAATGCTGATAAGGAGAAAACTTGTAGGGTACCTTCTACCACGCCACCGTCCATAGCGGATTCCTCATTATGCAGGGCTTGCAGTCTTCCCTATTTCTTAGGCGCATTAGGGCACTGTCATGTTCTTTCAGGGATGCGGTGCTCGCGGCTTCTGCAGTGCAGCATGTGCCGACTTTCCTCCAGCACTCATCCTCAGTGTGACTAGCTTGTCACAGTGCTTGCAGTTGCTCTTGGCTAGAGTGTTGGGTACGAAGACCTTTGGTTTCCTTTATTAGATGGATCCCTCCGTGATGTTGAAGGGATGCTTCTTGCCGTTGTTCGGCTTAGCAGATGACTGACCCGAGGTCATTTCATTTTTCATGAACTTCCCTTTTATACGGTCGGTGAAGTCCGTAGCATCTTCCAGCAGCTGTGCTTTCTTCACCATCTCGGCATAGGTCTGGATGTCGAGAGGTGCTAGTGGGTAATATATTGAGGCTTGAGGCCGTTGAGAAATGCTTAGCCTTCATCCTCTCAGTGTTGACCAGTGTGTTCAGCATATCGTGCAGTCTTGAAAACTGGGCTTCATACTCGGCCACAGTCAAGCTCCACTATTTAAGAGCAGCGAATTCTGCAGCCTTTCTTTCTTGGACACGCTCCGAGAAGTAGAATTGAAGGCTTCTTTGAACTCGTCCAGGTGAACTGACCATTAGCTCTGGTCGCTTCAACAGACTCCCACCAAGCGCGGGCATCCTTTTCTAGTTGGAATGTGGTTAGCAGCAGCTTATCCCCCGCTGCACATTACATGACGCGGAAAAATCTTTTTCGTCTCTTTGAGCCAGTGCTCAACTTCATCCGGATCTGTGGATCCACTGAACCTAGGTGGGTTCCGACTCTTGAAGTTGTGATGCAGGTCGCCTGCACCACGATTGCCACCTCGTTGGGTAGCTTGCACAATTGCACGCGTCAGTTATTGGATGGTTGTTGCATGCCCCTCATTTGAGCACGTTCAGAGTCATCTTGTTGCTTAGTTCCTACAAAAATAACTTATTGTCATGATATTGATGTGGAATTTAATTCGTGGTGTGTGAGTTCATTTTAGCTAGTTACCCTTGGCTCTAACCACAACTCACATAGGTAGGATAATGACTCTAGTCGAGGCAGGTTACCTAGATCATCCTATACATAAGAATAACCTAGGCTCTGATACCACAAAACTGTCCCCGACGCGGAATATCGGAACGCGAGGCAGTTGCAAGTAAACGGGTATAGAGTGAGTACTAGACATCAAACCATTGCACAATAAATAATACCAAAGATAATTCTTCATTAATAACTTTCAAATGTCTAGTTACAACCACTACTATCAGAGCCAATCTATAGGGCCCAATTACATTGAAATAAAAGCAAAAGACTAACTAGACTCTAACATATTGCTAGGACACTAGGGTACTCGTGACGTCACTGCTGGTCATTCCCGTCCTTTTGAGTGTATAGTTCATCCTCGATCTCACCTGAGAACAAACGACAAATAACACATGGTGAGCGATAACGCCTAGTAGGACTTAAATCTCAATAGTCAAGCAGGCTTTAAATAATTAATGAATTAAAGGCAGAGTAACTAATGATAGAGCGAGAGAGTCAAGTATAAGATAGCAGGATAGCACGTAAACGAAATAGCACAACTTTCCAAATATAGCAAGGGTGTCGAGTATAGCACAAAATAGCAAGATGGCCATAGCACAATAGCACAACGAGTATAGTATAGCATTGTTTATCTTGTAGTCAACGAGAGAATATAGTATTTTTTTTAATGTCATTAGATAGTCGAGATAGATAGCACTCGAATGTAATGCCAAACACTCTAATCATTTAACTCCCACGGGCATTAGCACTTTCGGGCGCACATCCCAGGACCAGATCGGGCCCTTTATATATTGCCAGGCATTGGTTATATTGTTTATCTTTAGACAATCAGTCAATGGCCAATATGGAGTACCAAGAAATAGATGAGAGCGCTAGATGAATAGACAAGATAGTAGAGTGAACGTGAAAAGATGAGCGAGTAGAGAATAGATGAGAGCTAGTGGACATTGCACATAACACGTCGAGTAAACATGCGTTAGTAACAGTTGCACAACACGCTCACGTGGTTGTTGCAGTCAGGTGGAACTCACTACCTTTCCACTGGCCATGTTACGCACAGGTCCAGAGGTCCAGCACGATTCAAGATAAGAGAGAACTTCTAATAGCCATTGGATCATGTTGATCCTTAAAGGGTATCATAGGTGTTAGGATACAACTGGCTCGTCGACCATGTGGGAATCCATGGACAGAGGAGACTTACGGAGGCCTTGAACGAAGACTCACTAGTCCGGCAGAAGGATATCGACGGAGAGTTTGTCCAAGTCAAGAAGTGTGTATATATAGAAATGAGTGCTTGACGTTCCAGAGGAATTCTAGAATAGTGGAGCATCGGTGTCGGTATTCAAAACATCGCGAGGGAACGTACACAAGTATATTTAAGGATGAGGCAATTTAATGATATAAATTACCAAATAAATAATGTAACATATTCATGCCAATTAAGCCATATTCGGGTGGTTTAAAGTATGTGTACATGTGAATAAGAAAATCATGGACAAGATAGATCATGTGATTGACTTAAATTTTAAAAATATATTCCATATTTACAACTTTGTTTTCAGTGTTTAACACAGTAACAAGATATGGAAATAGCTGAAAAACAACAAGGCCTGCAAAAATGGGTTTTCCTGCAAAAAGTCAGATCGCCACACACCCTAATAAGGGTCGTGATAGGGTCGGCTGAGATCGCGACGGGGTGTGTACAGGTCGCGACGGGCTTGTCGGTTCAGGCAGGCAGGTCGCGACGCATTGTGAGGGTCGCGACGGGCCCAACAGACCCTGGCAGTCGGATCGCGACGACCGTCCTATCACGATCAGATCACGATAGAATGGTCTGTCGCGACGTCCTATGAAGCGGCCTACGGGCCATCGCGTTCACAGGGTCTATGACCCGAGTCCGACAGGGAGGAAATGCAATTACAT
>JACBKR010001584.1:0-41381 GCA_014218235.1 Colocasia esculenta | reverse complement strand
GCCATGGTCATTCCCTCCTCCCACTATAAAAAGGAGGAGCGCCCAAGGCCAGGGGGTGGATTTTTGAAGAGAGAAAACCTGAGCACAGGCTTCGGGAAGAGACTGCAAGGCAGTCCAGGGAAAGGGTCTGCAAGGCAGCCCTAAGAACACTGTGCAAGACACGATTTAATTTTCTCCAATTTAGAAACAAGGTCCATTGGGCTTCCCCTTGTTGGGCCAAATTTCTTATTGGGCCATAAGCTGCTTATTGGGCTGGACTTGTAATTTCCATGTTATGATGAATAAATGACCATGTTGCTTGATGCTTAATGGGCCTAATGATGGTTAATGGGCGCCCTATGATATATTCGTGCATGTGATGTTTAATGGGCCCATTTGGCTATTTATCTCATTTAATCACACATTATACGAGTAATTACACGTAGTGTCACGTTTATTTTAAACACTTCGCTACTTGGTTTCTTAACTAAAACTAACCAATTTTTCAACCAACATTAATAAATATTTCACAAACATTGTCATCTAATTTTCAATAACATAAATCAACAAACAAGTCATGTCTCACATCATTTTTTATCCACCTTAAGTTAATTCCTATTTAAATCAACTAAATAAATGAAAATATTAATTTAATCCATATAATCCTAATTAAATAAATAAATAACGAAATGTTTAAATAAATGGAATCAATCATTCTAAAATACAAAAAATGAGAAAATGAATTTAAAAATCAATAAAAATGAAATGAATATCGAAAAATTCCAAAAAAATGAACTGCATGTTTGCAATTGTGTTTCTTCCAGGTACAATTCATGTCATTCAATTGTGAGTCACGCTCTTCTGTTTCAAAGGGGTTGTCTGATGGTTAATCAAGGGTATTTAGTCTTTGTGCTGATGTAATTAACACTAACCGAGGTTAGTGAGGGAGATCAAACGAACTAAATAAGACCATGTCTATATAAATAAATAAAAATCAAATAATCAAATCCATAGATAAATTAAATTTTTTAAAGTGCTAAAAATATTCTAACAACTTCACAAGGAAGTGATGCCAAGAAATGCACCTATTGAAAGACAGGGATTGGCACAAAATAGCACAATAATCAAACGATTGAGAAGGATTAAAATGAAGAACTCAATGTCGTCGGGTGGATGCTTGGCAAAGGATGGCATAGAAGTTTTAGGGCCAAGCACTTTCTTCTCCTCAAGATGTTGGCGCAGAAGCTTACTGACGAGAGCTCTCAGATTTTTCTCTAGTTGGAAGACTTGAGATGGAGGAAGTATCTCACAGTCTTCTCTAGAATGGAAGCTCTTGTGGAAGGAGTTGTGTTTAATCTTGGTGGCCACTCTTGTTTCTTCATAGCTTGTCCTCTTAGGGCATCCTTCAACTTGAAGTCTTTCAGTCATATATGTAGAGACATGATTGAGTTTAATCATTGTTGGAGCGGAGATAGCCATCAAAGCATTTCTGGGTTGGTACAATGTCCACTCCTACTAGGTAGATTCTTTAAATCTTCTATTGTCTTATAGACAAGCAGCTCAACTATCTTTTTTTCTGTGCTTCCAATTGGTGCAATCCCCATTGCCTACTTGATAGGTCCTTGTAACCAATTTGTCTTGGTGGGCAATCTTCTTGATATTTGACATAGGATAAAAGATATCTGACAATGGTTTGAATCCTCTCCAGATCGTTAGAAAGATCTCCTACATAATGTAAGAGTTTTTCTTCATTTTTTATGTTCCCGAGTGCTACATAAGAAAAAGACATTAGTAGCTAAGCAAACTGGCATTTCTACGATGTGCATGAAGAAGACTTTTCTTGTACTATCTTATCGCCATTTGTCTTTTTTCAGAAAGGACAACACTTGTCTTAAAGATAATATTTTTCCATAGAAAAATAATGATGTCACGTACCTCAATAAAACAAGTCAGTGTCCATGACAGATAGATCTTATAATATTGCATTTGAATGTTACATGCCTTTAACACACAATCTAATTCATATTGGTATCAGAGCTTTCATGTTCCTCTCTCTCGTCGACGTTCACGAGCATGGCGGAGGCGCATCACGCGAACGAGATGGACGCTCCCGCCGCCATGCAAGCCGCACTAGCACGTCTGCAAGCGACGCAGACGACTGCCTCGTAGACCACGCTACCCCTGGTCATCTAGACGTGCGCAGTGACGTTCGCGGCAAGGACTGCGACTCAGCGTCCGCGGCTGGCAACCGGGCAGGCTGGCGAGCAGGTGCACACCGCGACCAGGGCCAGACGCGAGCGTCGCGTAGGGCAGACACTGCGTCCGGGCCAGGCGAACACGTCGCGCAGGGTGGGTGCAGCGACCGCGGCCCTGGCGAGCGCGTCATGCAGCGCCATGCACGCGGGTGCCACCATCGCGCCAAGGAGGGCCAGCGCGGTGGCTGAACTGACCGCAGCCATGTGGGCCACAGCCTCACGAGGGGTGCCATCGCCGGCGAGGCTGGCCAGCGCGAAGACGAGGACGACGGTGAGTGCCGCGTCGCACGCGACACGCGGGCGCGGGGGCACGCCGCGTCGCCGCGGGCCACGCGAGCGCGGGCGGGCGCCGCATCGCTGCGGCCTCGCAGGCGGGCCCCGTGGCCATTGCCCAGGTGGGCGCGTGGCGCAGGCCCATGCGGCTGGGCGTCGTGGCCGGGAGCCATGCGCGGGCACATCACCCGCGACCAGGCAGGCTGGCGCCGATGGCACAGATGCGCGACGCGTGGTCATACGGACTGGCGCGGACGTGCAATCAGTGACACTGGCTGCCATGCAGGCGGGCGTGGTTACCGCGGCCCAGGTCCGCGCGGAGGTGTGCACGGCGGTCCTCGTGGCCATGCTGGCCGGTTTGGAGTGCACATGGGTGGTCCCATGCATGTAGGCGTGACGGTTCGCGAGGGTGCAGACGTGGCGTTGCGTGGACATGTTGTCTTGGCTGAGCGCGTGGGTACTGGTCCACCCATACCCCAGCGCACTTTTCTGGTGGAGCAGTCTCGCATGAGAGCGTCGGCCCGTCGGTGACGTGAACTTGACCGTCTTGCCAGACGTCGCACTAATGTGATTTTGCCGAGCGGACCTCGTGGTTGAGCTCGACTTAGCCACATTATTGGACGTGGACCGGCAGGGAATGCTGACCCGGTTCCTCGTCGCCACCACAATCAAAATTTGGCGGTACGACGAGTCCGGCGTCACATACGGCATGTTCCCCGGCGCCGTGCTTTGACTCCTACCCGCCTTCAGACGATTGCTTTAGCTATTATGATGTTATCGCATTTTAGACATGATTTTATTATTACTTCGGATCATCATTAGCTTCATGACTATGAGATTGTCTTATTTAAGTCCATGCAATAAATATATGAGTTAGTTTAATCTTGATATATTGTATGATCCGATGCAATAAATGTATTAGTCCATGCAATAAATTTATTCATGCATTTAATAATCAAGCAATCTATGTATGATCCGATGATATAAAATCATGTGTTGAGAGTTTGAAACATGCATGATTAATTGCTATTTGAACATGCATGATAATTGTTGTTCAAAATTATTAGAATATATTTTGAGCATAATTAATTATTATTCAAAATTATTAGAACATGTTTGAGCATGATTAGTTGTTGCTAATTCTTATGACTATTCATGTTTAGTATACATGCTTAAAGATAGAGAGATGTTAGTTCCTCTCCCTTTACATTATTTGATCGAAATTACCCTAATAATATTGAATATTCTTATATAAATGGGAGATGATTGTAGTTCTCTAAGTCTACTTTCGATCTTATTATATGGAGAATATTTAATATTATAGTGTAGATTTTTGGATCAAATAGACTGATGTGTAAAATTGTCAACTTAGCCTTCTCCTATTATCTTAAATGTAGTGATTCATCGATGGCCTCGAAAAAAATTATTGCTGACTTAACGAAAGGGGATAAATTGGATGGCACTAACTATGACATATGGCATCGAAAAATCCAATATCTTTTGAACGAGCAAGAGTTGCTTGATCACATTACAACGTCCATGACCCCGCCCGCAGAAGGCAACACTGCTCAACACCGAAGAGACCAAGATGCTTACAAGTTATGGTTCAACAAAGATCGTAGCACGCGTTTTACACTGTTAAGCAGCATGCAAGATGATCTGATTGGCGAGTTTGATAAGTGTAAGACTGCCAAGGAGATGTAGGAAAAGTTGAAGATTCTTTTGGAGGAACCTCTACCACGAGGTTAAGGGCTCTTATTTTGAAATTTGAGTCCCTCCGAAAAGATCCCCATCAGAACATGACTGAGCATCTACGGCTAATGTCAAGCATGATCTGCGACTTGAAGTCTGCAGGTCACGATCTTATTGATGAGCAGCAAGTGCAGGCTGTAATAAGATCTTTGCCAGACTCTTGGACTCACATGAAACAGATCCAACTCACAATGAGAGCATTAAGAATTTTTCTGACATCTCTCGCCATGTGGAGTTAGAGGCTGAGCGCGAGGAAGCCATGCGCGCTACTGCCCTTGTCGCACAGGGAGGCAGACAGCAGGGCAAGAAGGGTCCAAAGAAGAACTTCAAGAGGAAGAGGCAAAATGTTGCATCCTCTTCTAAGGCGGGGCAGACACCGAAGCGCCAAGAGGCAAGCGCGGTGGAAAAGAGACAAGTCAAAAGCCAAATGTTGTAATTGTGGACAATTGGGACATTTCGCTCGTGAATGCACTGAGCCGAAAAAGGTATTCCAATTTCTTTGCTCTCCAACTGTGCATGTTTGTTCGCATATCTTAGTTGCTCGAACAAATCATGAATGGATAGTGGATTCAGGAGCGACCAAGCACATAACAAGGGATCGAGCAGGGTTCGTGGATTATCGCCGAATCTCAGCGGGATCGCAAAGAGTATACATGGGAAATGGTTCCAGTGAGGAAGTCCTTGGAGTTGGTGTGTATCAACTCAAGTTAAAGACTGGACGAGTCTTAACTCTCCATGAAGTACTCTATGCGCCTAGAGTTCAGCATAATCTACTATCAGTCTCATCATTATTAGCATTAGACTTCTCTTTTTCGTTTGCTAGCAACCAAGTTGACATTTGTTTGAACAATGTTATATGGTCATACTATATTCATGGATGGTTTGTTTAATAAGATTTGGATTATCATAATTTTCCTATGTCTTATGTGGTGAATACTGATAATAACCTTGATTCAAAATTTGGCATGCTCGGCTAGGACATATAGGACAAGATAGAATGACAAGGTTAGCTCGAGAAGGCTTGCTAGGCTCACTCGCTAAAGTCAATCTTCCTGTGTGAATCATGTTTAGCCGGTAAGGCATGTCGCAAGCCTTTCGGAAAGGCTAAGAGAGCCACTGAACTCTTACAATTGATCCACTCCGACATTTGCGGACCCATGAGTGTGAAGACCCGTCAAGGGGCTTCCTATTTCCTCACATTATAGATGATTATTCACGATATGGATATGTCTATTTGATCGCTCACCGCTATGAAGCGTTAGATTGCTTCAAACACTTCTTAGCAGAGGTTGAGAATCAATTAGGCAAAACCATAAAAGTTCTTCGGACAGATCGAGGACGTGAATATCTTTCGGATGAGTTCCGAACTTTATGTGAAGAAAAAGGTATACGCAGACAGTTAACTATTCCATATACACCGCAACAAAATGGCGTTGCTGAGAGACGGAATAGAACACTGTTAGATATGGTTAGGTTGATGATGGCGCATGCCAACCTTCCAATATCTTTTGGGGGGATGCTATAATGACTGCGGCCTACATCCTTAACCGCGTACCTCACAGTCAGTTCCTTCCACCCCTTATGAGTTATGGGTGGTGAAAAACCAAATTAGATAATATCTACGCCCAGGGTTCAGCGGGATATGTCCATGACACTTCTCACAAGTTTGGAAAACTTGGCCCTAAAGCTAGAAAGTTTATCTTTATAAGATATCCTGAAGGCTCTAAGGGTTATGTCATGTACGACAACATCCGAATGGAGGAATGATAGAAAAAGACGTCCGAGATGTTGTTTTCTTAGAAACAGAATTTCCTAGCATCGGCGACACTGGAAAGAGTCTTGATCTCCTTGAGATGGATGACCCCAATGATATATCTACCATCTTCCAGCGAAGGGAGGGAATTAGTTCCTAACCAGGAAGCCGCCGGAGATAGTAGAGATGATCATGATAGTGGGAGTTTTGTGCCCAGTGGGAGCACACCTATAGAAAACAAGACGATCAGATACGCCATAGCAAACGTGGACACATGCCTCTCGTCGATTTGAGATTGAAGAGGAAGCCCTTGTGTGCCAGCTTGCTGATGATGATGAGCCTACTTCTGTTAAAGAAGTATTAGCTTCATCTGCTAGTAAAGAGTGGAAGGAAGCAATGCAAGATGAGATGGACTCTATGAGTAAGAATCAAGTTTGAGAAACTTGTCGACCTCCCTCCAGGGCGTAAGGCTATTGGAACTAAATGGATTTTCAAAGTCAAACGCAAGGCGGATGGATCTATCGACAAATTTAAAGCACGACTTGTGGCGAAAGGATATACTCAAAAGGAGGGTATAGATTTCGATGAAACATTCTCCCCAGTGGTGAGATTCACATCGGTTCGCCTTATTCTAGCCATTGTTGCACATTTAGACTTAGAACTTTTTCAGATGGACGTTAAAACATCATTTCTCAATGGAGAACTAGACGAAGAAATTTATATAGTGCAACCAGAAGGTTTTGAGGCAAAGGGACAAGAGCGTAAAGTTTGTCGTCTCAAACGTTCCATTTATGTCCTCAAATAATCGTCTAGACAGTGGTATTTTAGATTTCATAAATCTATTATCTCATTTGGTTTTGAGATGATTGAAGAAGACCAATGTGTGTATGTTAAACGTATGGCGGAAAAGATTATTATTTTGTCATTATATGCTGATGACATTTTATGGCTGGAAATGACATGGAATCTATCGAAGTCACTCGAAAATGGATGTCTTCTGTCTTTGAGATAAAAGACATGGGTGAAGCAAATTATGTGCTAGGAATAAAAATCACAAGAGATCGCTCGAATAAACTTATGTGTTTGTTGCAGGAGACTTATAAATAAGATTCTTGAGCGATTTCGGATGCATTATTCCAAACCCATTGATACTCCAATTGATAAGAGTTGTGTTTTAAGTATTAGTCAATGTCCACAAACTGATAAGGAAAAGAATGAAATGTCTAAAGTGTCATATGCTGCTGCAATTGGAAGCCTAATGTACGCCATGTTATGTAAACGGCCTGACATTAGTTATGCGGGGGTTGTTAGTCGTTATCAAAGTAATCCCGGTCTCGTTCATGGAAAGCAGTTAAAAGGATTTTTTGATATCTCTGTGGTACTTCGGACCTTGTCTTATGTTACAAAGGAGGTGACTTAAGATTGAGAGGTTTCAGCGATGCTGATTGGGCCGGTGATAAAGATGAGCGTAAATCCACCTCGGCTAGTGTTTATGTTAGGTGGAGGAGCCATTTCTTGGTGTAGCAAGAAACAAACGTGCAGCTTTATCCACCATGGAATCAGAATATGTGGCTTGTTCTGTTGCATGTCAAGAGGCTGTTTGGTTGCAAAGTTTCCTACAGCAATTGGCCATGACACATTTGTCAAAGGAGGCGGTAGTGTTGTATGTTGATAGCACATCGGCCTTGGCCTATTCTAAGGACCCCAAATACCATGGGCGAACCAAACACATTGACATTCGTTATCACTACATTCGGGATTTAGTTGCAAAGGAGTTGGTGGTTCTTCGACACATTTCGACAGGTCATATGTTGGCCGATCCACTAACCAAACAAATCCCAAGGGAGGCATTTGTAACCCATATTAGAAATATGGGATTGTGTAAATTGTGATGTGCACAATTATTGATTGACAATTAAGTTATTATGTTTCCCTTCCTTATGTGTGTCTATGGTTGGAATACCTTACACATCAAGAAAAGTGTCACTAGGCTCTGAATGGACTCCCTCACACGGGTCATTCGCCTTGGCGCTAAGAAAGCGAGCAAGATGAGACAATTTTTATCTATGGCGCTATGAGAGCGAGCAAGATAAATTTATATCTATGGCGCTATGAGAGCGAGCAAGATATTTTCTTTTTTTTATTGTCGCCTTAAAATGAGTTAAGATGAGGTCCCTCTGGATCGATCACAGGATATGAGAATCAAATCCGTGAAACCTTCTTTAAGCCGGTTGCGAGTTTTCTGATAAGAGGTCGTGAGACTCGGGTTAGCCGCAGTGGGAGTGGATAGACTAAGAACCGTATGGTGTTTTTTTATTATGTTGTATGTGACACACCCATAATGATGGAAGAACACCGTAGCATGTGTACATACCACATGTGCGTAAAACGACCCTTGAAGAGAATGATGAATGAGATCTCTGTTTCATCATTGTGTGAGCTCTTGGATCATAATTCATTGATCCATCTGTACCCTTAGGACTTGAGATCTATGTCATGAAAAGGAAGCTTGATGTCGCTACTTTAGCATGCTCCTTAGGGCTATGGTTGATACAGTCCAGCGGGACATGACTAGGAAAGCGGTCAAGACTAATTGAATTGACATGAGAACTCAAGAAAGACATCTGAATATTGCACCATGTTTTGTGGTTCACACCTCGAGGGACTATGTCGACTTAGTGGCGATAAAGTCGTGAATACAAAACATTCGAGTTTTGACGTCGCTAGTTTTAAGAGATCCAGGATGTCAAAGCTGGTGAATATTGAAGATATCTAGGGTACTACGGGATTCTTTGGGAGTATTGTGATCTGTTAGTTTTGGTGATAACTTAATAGATCACTACTCATTTGTTGTGCTGACTCTCGTAAGGTCGCTCACTCCATTCGTCGTATGTTAGATTGAGAAGCAAGTGTAGAAGAGATGAATTGCTCTTAGTGAGTAACTGACATTTTACTGTGCCCTATGTGGGCAAGTGGGAGATGTTAACCTTTGGAGGTGGTTGCCCACGTGGGGCACCAAACGTTGCCTTGGCAACGTTTGGGAAGGAGGCCAACCGCCTCAGCGGTTCTCTCCCATGCGCAGGTCCCAGAACAGAGCCCAGCGAAGTGAGGACTGTTCGTCTCTCTCCCATGCGCATGCATGAGAAGGAGTTTTCTCTCTCTTGGAAGAATCCAGCGCAACTCCCTCCCTCTCTCTCTCACACACACAGTGCAAGGCTTCTCCCACGGGACATCACCATTGCATCCCGAGGACGTTTGGAGCGAGGAACTAACGAAGAAGACTCTTGTAGCCTTCTTCCCAATCTACGACATTCCGCAACGCACGAGGTACACACCCCGTACAAGATCCTACACATATAATAAACAAGTATGTTTAATCAGACATAAATCTTACAAGTCAGGCTATCAAAGACTTTTTATAACATGCAATATGTTGGTCAAAGGAACTGTCATAATTCATCTATTCAAACAATATTACTTTAAGTTGTTGTACAGATAAATGTATAATCAATTAAGAGGTTTAAACTCGGGGAAAAAAATCAATTATTGCATACTGATCTTTAGGAAAATCTCGGTATTAAAAATACAATCAAATTAAAGAATATTCAAAATGAAACTTAATTGATTATTGAAACATAAATTCCTTGTGCATAGATGAAGACATGATCGATTATAGTGTGCACATTATGATAATTAATTGATTATCGAGTCAACCTGGAGACTTGGAAAAATTTTCAGAAAAGCATAATCGATTACTAAAGTATATAGTGAAACATAATTGATTATTAATCTAAAACTTTGAGCACAGTTTGAGACATAATCAATTATTCGAGTATATATGGTGATATTTAATCGATTATTGAGTCTCTCTGTAGACTTTAAAATTTTCACACCATTGAACGCATAATCGACTATCTACTGGTGTGGACTCAGAAACTTTTTTAGTCCTGAAGATATAATTGATTAGTTCTTTCACTAGGTGGACTAAGAAAAATTTTGCATGAGAAATATAATTGATTATCGAGTCTCCCTATGTGGACTTTTAAACTTTTATATAGTGGGAGACAATCAATTATCAACTACACAATTGAAACATGATCGATTAATTGTATATTGTATGTGAACTTATAATCTTTTTTATACCTTTCATGGTAGGAAACATAATCAATTATTAATAATATAGAGTTCAGTATAATTAATAAACACATACATTTATATAGACTTACTAACGTCTATAATGCCAAAGCTTAATCGATATCACACTCTTGTCTATGTACTTATAATTTTCTTGATGCCACAAATGAATTGATTGTCGTTCACAACTCTGTGGACTTAATCAATTATCGTTCTATTGTGTGGACTCGGAGAAAAATTGAACTTACAATATGTTGAAGTATAATCGATTCAAAAGGAATGAAAGCATGAGCGATTGGCGATTTGGACTTAGCCATATACTTGAAAACTAAATCAATGTAATATATTGAAACTGAATCAAAAAGTCATTTGCAAATTATCGTAATTGATTAACGAAAAGGTTTGAATTTGAATATTAAAATATCATCATATATTATCATCACAGATATGCATAGAGATAAACTAAACTTTGGAATACAATATCTTTTTACATAAAAAGATGATAAATAATTTAGCAATCAAATCACATAAAACTTAATCCGTTAAGCATGAATCATTGGATTGGATAAATATGATATTTATACATACAAAGTTTTGTTAATCATTCAATTAATAATATGAGTGTTTAATTTGTCAATCACTCAAAGCTAAAAATTGTTAGACCTACTACTATAGTGCAACTTGTAATAAGACTTAGGTCAATGCAAATGGTTCACCAATCAATGTAATGACGTCTATAGGCATCGTGTGGTTGACCACAAGGGTTCCAGGATAATCTATTGTATATGATGAACCTCTCATCTCCAATTATTTTTAGACTTTGGTGATAACAAAAACTCTGGAAATATGTGCTTAATAGTTAATAGTTTCTTAAGTCTGTCAACAAGGCAACAAAAAGTATAAATCATCACTTTAAGGATTCCCACTATAAGTATGCAAAAAACAACAAACTCACACAATTCATAAAAATTGTTCTAAGTCTATATCGATTACTATTTTAAGTACACATCATTATAGAACACTCATCACATCGATTATTGACTAACTCTTGCACCGATTATAGAACAAATGTTATTCCATATCAATTATAGTTCAAGATGCACATCGTTATAGTAGAAATGTTATTCCATTTAGTGATACACTTCATGTTCCGATTAGCTTTATAACATCTATTCCGGTTATAGTAGAAGTGTTATTTTGATTAGTGATATATTTCATGTTCCAATAGTTTTATAACACTCACTCTGATTATTGTTGAACCTATACCGATTAGTGAAACTATATTGATCGGGATTTAACGCGTAACGATTACTGAACAACACTCTTCCGATTACTAATATTTTTCACTCCTATCAATTTGTGTTGAGTCTCTACTTCGATTATTCAAGGACTAACGATTACAGAACAAAGACCTTTCTAGTTATCATAAATATCTTATTGATTGGTCTACATATATAACGATTAGTGCTTTAGTGTGACTCTGATTAGGGATATTTTATTACATCAATTACTTCATTCTTTGCGATTATTGACTAGATATATATGTTCCGAATACTGAAATCATTTTCGTAACGATTACTCTTATGATCTTGCGATTAATGAATAACATCTCATTTATTGATTTTAGTATTAATATCATTTCGATTAGTATTATTCAGACTTAGATTAGTGATCAACATGTCTTATCCTTAGTTCCTACAGTAATTAAAGAAATCTTCACACATATATCATATTGATTAACTATTACTTGAATAAAAGTAAATATTGCTTAAGTTAAATCTTGTTACTTGCATTATGATTTAAATATAACGTGGAATGCATTTCAAATCTCTATGTGCTAAGCTTTAATATAATTGTTATTCAAAATTCTCCCACTCACTTGAAAAGCGTTTTGGACACACAGAAAGAGTAATCTTTCATATAACATAAAAACTAAGATTGTTTATACTTTTTATGAATGACGTTACCTTGAAGTTTATCTTTGTACATGACACATTCTGCTAATGCTTTTATTGAAGACAGAATGGACTTACCTATTTTAGCAAGTACTGTAAGTAGAAAATAGGATACTTGGTAGTTGAGAAAAGAAGTTAGACTGACAATATTGTCTTGTTTTCTCTCTTTGTATCCTAGTAGTTATTGCATACAGGGCTACGGTACTCATGCAAGCAACAATGTTAGATCTACTATAAAGACTTTGGAAACACACACTAACGTGAGAAGACATAACAGATACTTCAATAGTTATTTTCCAAGGTCAAGATAAAAAGGGAAGACTGCGAACGAGAGAAGTATGAGATTGAGCAGAAGATTTCTCTTCAGTCTTTGAGCAACGAGCTTAGTGTTTTAGCAAGTCTTCCACGTCTCTCTCTACATTCCTGTTGAATCATCTTCTTGAGAGAGATAGCAGGGTGTCTGAGTGTTTTTCATTGTAATCCTTGTCCTTCTCAGACACCGATCTCAGATCAAGAAAGTCATTGTCATCTATGTGCTTGGTTTAGGGGCTACTTGTAGTAATCCTTGTTCTTTAGAGTTGTGCCTCTTCCTGTGTGAAGAGAAGACTTGTAGGGTTTACAAGTGTGATTCCTCTTGGTAGAAGAAAAGACCAGCGTAGACTGAGTGTTGTAGTTCCTCTTCGAGTTGTGAAGAGAAAATCAATTGAGTTGAGTGTGTAATCGTCCTTGAGAGGGGCTGTATAGTGAAATCACAAATAATTTCTTGGGAAATGAACGTAGAATTGAGAATGGACTCAATACTAAACCAGGATAAATCTGTCCATTTTGTTTGCTTGTTCTTGTTTTTATTTCCGCTATTGACTAACACTAACAATCACATTTAAGTATCTATTTTGAGTTGCAGAAGTTATTTTAGCAACCCATTCGCCACCCCCCCCCCTTCGGGTTTGCTAACTGGGCAATAGTAAACCTTCTATGTCTTGAGGAAAGAGACCTGAGTTAGCCAAATCACTTACTTTATAAAGTGTATTGAAGATGATCGTTGGTTTGAAGAAATTGGGAGCCTAAGTATGGCATGATGACTTGTTGTCAACCAAATGATTTTTTGTGTGTGCTCAATACAACCCATATCGACCTAAAAGTACACTTGGGATGCCTGGAAGACTAGTGAGAGGAGAGTGAGTTCCTTCCATCTCACATGTTTTATTTTTAGGAAGGGCACATAGACTTTAGGTGCCAATTTTGAAAATTAAAAAAATCATTAAAATAAAATAAAAGTTTAAAAATAGGTAATATATAATTTTAAAAACTAAAAATTAAAAAAAAAATAAAAATGTCAAAAGTTTAAAAAATCATGAAATTATCCAAAACTCCAAAAAATCTCATTTTTTATTTTCACACATTTTGTTATTTCTTTTCTTTTCACCTATTTAATGCGACTCACGTCCCTTCACCTACTATCAAGATGGTCGTGATCTGAGCTGTTGTGGCAGGGAGCTAAGCTTGAGAACATGTCTAATCTCTTTTGCTAAATGTACAAGGCACATGTTTCAAACATAGCTCGCTCAACTCTCTCTCTCATCTTGCTAATCGCTTATGCCTAAGTCTTACTCACATATTTTCACTTTCTTCAATCCCAATCATGACTCGAAACTGACGCTTCTTGTCCCCCCACTATCCTCTTTGAGTCCTATGCTCCGTTTTCTCATCAAATGACTCCATGAGAGGACTCTCTGCATTTGTGAACCCAACAATTCTATACTTTGACTCAAACACTAGATTGGTTGATGTGTATGCTTGTTGATTGTCTTACAATTTAAACTTTGCACGGTTTTCTTTAGTTATCTATTATTTGTTCATTATTCAAAAATCTAAAAGCAAAATTTTCAAAAAAAGCAAGAAAATTCCAAAAAAAGAAAGCTTTGTTGTGCAAGTATCTCTTTCCATGTCTCTTCATTTTACTATATGTTATCTATCTTATTATATTATCTCAAGAACAGACTAGTTCTTACTGTATTCTAATATTTGAGTTCCCCTTCACCAAAAAGTATAATGATCTAGGTGCACACTATTAATCCCTAGATAGGCTATTACGTTGAATAGCATGGGAATGATGGACTTTGTCTTGTACTTCGGTTGCAAGAAGACTCTTTACCCATATCACTTGTTCTACTTGACAATATTATCTTTTAGTATGTTTTATTTTCTTCGTTCTTTGCATAATTAGTTTAATAATTTTATTTTCTTTTAACCCAGCATATATCATATAGGACTTTGAGCTCTCACACCTCATAGCTCGTCAAGGTTTCCTCTCTAGCAATGCCTAATCATGCCCTCCATTTTGAATAAGAAATCTTATTACACTTTGAATTTGAAGATCTTTGAGCTAGTTGCTCAATTCAATCTGCTAGCATGGTTCTTACTAGGAGCTTTCTTTCTTCCACTCAAATTCATGTTTTATCTCATTTTGATCCACTTATGAGCTGCGAATTGCATAAAGGCAAAATGTCATCGTGACTCGTTGGACTAGCAATCTCCTCTAATGAGTGAAATCTATTGCACTCAAGGTTAGGGTACCTCTTCGTCAAGAGTTTGATTGTTTTCTATCCTTTCTTCTTTCTTTGTCGTTTCAAAGAGTAGTTATCTATGCATTCTCTATCACTTGTCCATCACAATAGATGTGTTTCGCTTTGATGTCCACTTTTTAGTTCACTCCACTTTATCTTACGCTCTATTTCCATTTCATGTTTCGCTGCTCTCCCTCCATTTCACTCCCTTGCAAATCAAGCATCAAAGAGAGGCAATTTGTAGACACCCAATTTGGCCCATAAGTTGAGTGATTTTCTTGTTCATATTGATGATGTCCCATATTGGTCAATTTTTTTAGCCTTTTCTTGGCCCATTATGAGCCTATTTGCCTTAAATCCAAGCCCAATTTTGAATCAAAAGTCAAAACTCATGTAAAAACCTATGTTCATGCAAAATTAGCATGAATTGTTCATGAATGCATCATATCGCGGTGACGCCTTCTGAATGCAGTTGTCCAATATGTCGAGTTCTCAAGTTTTTCATCCAATCTCATATAATCCAACTCATATCAAAATTGTCCTCATAAGAGCCACCTATTTAAGGGTTTTTAGAATTTCTGTTGGGCCAAACCTCTCCATGTGTATCCCCTAAATTGTCTTGAGCTTATCAAAAAGGGATTTAACTCTCAAAAACAACTATTATCAAAATTATTCTCCTATCTAAGTTGGGCTTTTGTCTCCTATAAATAACCTCATTAGGGCTTCAAATTAGAGGAGGTTGTCGAGGATACTTTGTGGGGATGTTTTGCTTATTCTTCCAACCTTCTTCGTCCACTTTGAATCAGGAATATTCTCTCTCTTTATCTTATGTATTATGTTTTTTATGCATGCATTTAGATAGCTTCTCTCTAGCTTTTCTCCCTTAGCACACCTTCTAACATGAACACACACACACCCAAACTTTACCCAAATAAGGGTTTGAAACCCACCTAAGTAAGTTACTTCCAATTATCATGATTATTCTCTCTCTATAGATAGATACTTCACCAAATCTTAGTTTCTAGTGGATTTTTCCTCTTGTTGATCTCTTTGGCAAGTAAAAGACAAGCATACGATGTGAGTCCCTTATTCTCTGGCTGGTCAGAGAGTGAGGAAGCAAATAATCAATATATGTCTCCCAAAAAATAGGCTGAATACGATAGGATTCAACAAAGCATTCTGAAAGCAACATAGGTGGATGTCACATTCATTTTCTAAACCCAATCTTTTCATATTTTTTGAAGTAATTAGCCCAATTTTCATCTTATTCCTTCTTTAACAATTATTTTGGTGGTTGTTCGTTTTAGATCGGGGTGTGTACCTTGTCGTTGCGGATACTCGTAGGATTGAGGGGAAGGCTACTAGAGTCTTCTTCATTGTTTCCTCGCTCCAAACGCCTTAGGGATCCGTTGGTAATAGCCCCTGTGAGAAGTCTAACATAAGAGAGAGAGAGAGAGAGAGAGAGAGAGAGACTTGCGCAGGGTGCAAGGATGCACCAACACCAAAAGCATGAACCAACCCACTCGTTGTATGCGCATGGGAGAGATATAAAGAGTCCATAGGACTGAGGAGACAACCACCCATGCGGTTTGTCTCCATCCAAAGGTTGTCAAAGCTTTAGTTTCCACGTGGGCAATAACCAATGGGAATACCCATCGGTTAACATCTCCCACTTGCCCACAGAGGGCATAATAAAATGTCAGTTGCTCACTAAGAGCAATTCATCTCTAGAGACTTGCTTCACAATCTTTTATACGAAAAATGGAGTGAGCGACCTTATGAGAGTCAATACTACAGATGAGTAGTGACCTATTAAGTTATCACCAAAAACTAACAAATCACAATACTCTAATAAAATCTCGTAGTACCCTAGATGTCTTCAATATTCACCAGCTTTGACATCCTGGATCTCTTTAAAAACTAGCGACATCAAAACTCGAATGTTTTGTACTCATGACTTTATCGCCACTAAGTCGACAGAGCCCCTCGAGGTATGAGCCACAAAACATGGTGCAATATTTAGATGTCTTTCATATGTTCTTATGTCAATTCAATTAGTCTTGAACAAAAATATTTTGTCCTTGTGCCTAGCGCAGTGGACATGCCGATGGGTGGGGTGGGACGCGTCCAAGGTTCGATCCCCAGATGCTTTGGGTTTCGCACAGTGGTCAAAGACCACTGCGCCATGCAACCAAAAAAAAAATAGTCTTGACCGCTTTCCTAGTCATGTCCCGCTAGACTATATTAACCATAGCCCTAAGGAGAATGCTAAAGTAGCGACATCAAGTTTCCTTTTCATGACATAGATCTCAAGTTATAAGGGTACAGATGGATCAATAAATTATGATCTAAGAGCTCACACAATGATGAAGTAGAGATCTCATTCACCATTCTCTGTAACGGTCGTCTTATGCATATATGGTAAGAGACACATGCTACGGTATTCTTCCATCATTATGGACATGTCACATATAACAAAATAAAAACACTGTACAATTCTTAGTCTAGCCACTCCCACTGCGGCTAACCTGAGTCTCATGACGTCTTATCATAAAACTCACAACCGACTTAATAAAAGCTTCACGGATTTGATTCTCATATCATGTGATCGATCCAGAGGGATTTCATCTTAATTTAGTTTAAGGCGACAATAAAAAGAAACAATATCTTGCTCGCTCTCATAGCACCATAGATATAAATTGTATCATCTTGCTCACTTTCTTAGCGCCAAGGCAAATGACCCATGTGAGAGGGTCCATTTAGAGCCTAGTGACACTTTTCTTGATATGTAAAGTATTCCAACCATAGACACACATAAGGAAGGAAATCATAATAAATTAATTGTCAATGAAAAATTGTGTTTACAATTTACACAATCTCATACTTCTAATATGTGATACAAATGCCTCCCTCTGGATCTATTTAGTTAGTGGATCTGTTAACATATGACATGTTGAAATGTGTCGGAGAACCACTAACTTCTTTGCAACTAAATCCCGAATGTAGTGATAATGAATGTCAATGTGCTTGGTTCGTCCATGGTACTTTGGGTTCTTAGCATAGGCCAAGGCCGATGTGCTATCAACATATAGCACCACCTCCTCCTTAGATAAATGTGTCATGGCCAACCGCTGAAGGAAACTTTGCAACCAAACAACCTCTTGACATGCAGTTGAACAAGCCACATATTCTGATTCCATGGTTGATAAAGTGACGCATGTTTGTTTCTTGCTACACCAAGAAATGGCCCCTCCACCTAACATAAACACATAGCCAGAGGTGGATTTATGCTCATCTTTATGACCGGCCCAATCTGCATTGTTGTAACCTCTCAATCTTAAGTCACATCCTTTGTAACATAAGACAAGGTCCGAAGTACCACAGAGATATTGAAAAATTCTCTTGACTACTTTCCAGTGAACGAGACTGGGATTACTTTGATAACGACTAACAAGACCCACTGCAAAGTTAATGTTTGGTCGTGTACATAACATGGCGCACATCAGGCTCCATATTGTAGCGGCATATGGCACTTTAGACATTTCATTCTTTTTCTTATTAGTTTGTGGACATTGACTAATACTTAAAACATAATTCTTATCAATTGGAGTATCGATGGGTTTGGAATAATGCATCCAGAATCGCTCAAGAATTTTGTTTATGTAAGTCTCCTGTAATAAACACAGAAGTTTATTCGAGCGATCTCTCGTGATTTTTATTCCTAGCACATAATTTGCTTCACCCATGCCCTTTATCTCAAAGATAGAAGACAATCATTCTCAAGTGACTTCAATAGATTTCATGTCATTTCTAGCAAATAAAATGTCATCAACATATAATGACAAAATAAGAAGCTTTTCTGTCGTACTCTTAACATACACACAATGTTCTTCTTCAATTATCTCAAAACCAAATGAGATAATTATTTTATTAATATAAAATACCACTGTCTAGGTGATTGTTTGAGGCCATGTATGGAACGTCTAAGACGACAAACTTTGCGCTCTTGTCCCTTTGCCTCAAAACCTTCTGGTTGAACCATATAAATTTTTTCGTCTAGTTCTCCATTGAGAAATGTTGTTTTAACATCCATCTAAAAAAGTTCCAAGTCTAAAAGTGCAACTATGGATAGAATAAGACAAACCAATATCAATCTCACCACTAGGGAGAATGTCTCATCGAAATCTATACTCTCCTTTTGAGTATAGCCCTTCACCACAAGTTGTGCTTTATATTTGTCGATCGATCCATCCGCCTTGCATTTGACTTTGAAATCCATTTGTTTCCAATAGCCTTATGCCCTGGAGGGAGATTGACAAGTTCCCAGACTTGATTCTTACTCATAGAGTCCATTTCATCTTGCATTGCTTCCTTCCACTCTTTACTAGCAGATGATGTTAATACTTCTTTAACAAAAGTAAGCACATCTTCATTAGCAAGCTAGCACAAAAGAGCTTCCTCTTCGATCTCAAATCGACGACGAGGCATGTGTCCATGTTTGCTAGGGCGTATCTATCATCTTGTTCTTCCATTCATGTGTTCCCACTGGGCACATAACTCCCACTATCTTCATGATCATCTCTACTATCTTCGGAGGCTTCTTGGTTAGGAACTAATTCCCTCCCTTCGCTGGAAGATGGTAGGACATCATTAGGGTCATCTAACTCATGGAGATCAACACTCTTTCCAGTGTCGGCAATACTAGAAAATTCTGATTATAAGAAAACAACATCTCAGACGTCTTTTTCTATCATTCCTCCATTGGGATGTTGTCCACATGACATAACCCTTAGAGCTTTTAGGATATCTTATAAAGATAAACTTTCTACCTTTAGGGCCAAGTTTTCCAAACTTGTGAGAAATGTCATGGACATATCCCGCTGAACCCCATGGGCATAGATTATCTAAATTTGGTTTTTCACCACGCCATAACTCATAAGGGGTGGAAGGAACTGACTATGAAGGTATGCGGTTAAGGATGTAGGCCGCAGTCATAATAGCATCCCCCAAAAAGATATTGGAAGGTTGGTATGCACCATCATCGACCCAACCATATCTAACAGTGTTCTATTCCGTCTTGCTGCAACATCATTTTGTTGCAGTGTATACATAATAGTTAATTGTCTGCATATTCTTTTTTCTTCACATAAAGTTCAAAACTCATCCTAAAGATAATCACATCCTCGATTTGTTCGAAGAACTTTTATGGTTTTGCCTAATTGATTCTCAGCCTCTACCAAGAAGTGTTTGAAACAATCAAATGCTTCATAGCGGTGAGCGATCAGATAGACATATCCATATCGCGAATAATCATCTATAAATGTGAGGAAATAGGAAGCCCCTTGACAGGTCTTCACACTCATAGGTCTACAAATGTCGGAGTGGATCAATTGTAAAAGTTCGGTGGCTCTTTTAGCCTTTCCAAAAGGCTTGCGACATGCCTTACTGGCCTAGCATGATTCACACATAGGAAGATTGACTTTAGCGAGTGAGCCTAGTAAGCCTTCTCGAGCTAACCTTGTCATTCTATCTTGTCCTATGTGTCCCAATCGAGCATGCCAAATTTTCGAATCAAGGTTATTATCAGTATTTACCACATAAGACACAAGAAAGTCATGATAATCCAAATCTTATTTAAACAAACCATCCATGAATAAATCATGACCATATATAACATTGTTCAAACAAATGTCAACTTGGCTGCTAGAAAAGGAAAAAGAGAAGCCTAATGCTAATAATGACGAGACTGACAGTAGATTATGTTGAATTCTAGGCGCATAGAGTACTTCATGGAGAGTTAAAACTTGTCTAGTCTTTAACTTGAGTTGATACACACCAACTCCAAGGACTTCTTTGTTGGATCCATTTCCCATATATACTCTTTGCGACTGTTGAGATTCGACGATAATCCACAAACCTTGCTCGATCCCTTGTTATGTGCTTGGTCACTCCTGAATCCACTATCCATTCAGGATTTATTCGAGCAACTAGAATATGCGAACAAACATGCATAGTTGGAGAGCAAAGAAATTGGAATACTTTTTTTCGGCTCAGTGCATTCACGAGCGAAATGCCCCACTTGTCCACAATTATAGCATTTGGCCTTCGTCCTATCTCTCTTTCCACCATGCTTGCCTCTTTGGCATTTCGGTGGTTGCCCAGCCTTTGAAATGGATGCAACATTCTGCCTCTTCCTCTTGAAGTTCTTCTTTGGACCCTTATTTCCCTGTTGTCTGCCTCCCTGGACAGTGGAGCGCATAGCTTCCTCACGCTCAGCCTCTAACTCCACATGGCGAGAGATGTCAGAAAAATTCTTAATACTCTCATTGTCAGTGAGGATTTGTTTCATGTGAGTTCAGGAGTCTAGAAAAGATCTTATTACTACCTGCACTTGCTGCTCATCGGTGAGATCGTGACCTATAGACTTCAAGTCGCGGATCATGCTTAACATCACCCTTAGATGCTCAGTCATATTCTGACGGGGATCCTTTCAGAGGGTCTCAAATTTTAAAACTAGAGCCCTTAACCTCGTGGTAGAGGTTCCTCCAAAAGTAAACTTCAATTGATCCCACATATCCTTGGCAGTCTTACACTTATCAAACTCATCAATCAGATCATCCTGCATGCTGCTTAACAGTGTAAAGTGTGTGCTGCGATCTTTGTTGAACTATGACTTGTAGGCCTCTTGATCTCTGCGGTGTTGAACAATGGTGCCTTCTTCGGGCGGGGACATGGAGGTAGTTATGCGATCAAGTAACTCTTGCTCATTTAAGTGATATTGGATCTTTTGATGCCAAATGTCATAGTTAATATCATCTAATTTATCCCCTTTTGTTAAATCAACAATAACATGCTTGGTGGCCATCGTTGAGTCACTACATTAAGATAATAATGAGAAGGGTAAGTTGACAATTCTATACATCAGCTTATTTGATTCAGAAATCTACACTATAATATTAAACATTCTACATATAATAAAATCGAAGTAGACTTAGAGTCATACAGTCATCTCCCATTTATATAAGAATGTTCAATATTATTAGAGTAATTTCGATCAAATAATTTAAAGGGAGAGGAACTAACATATCTCAATTAATAAGCATATATATACTAACATGAATATTAAAATAAAGAATTAGAAACAACTAATCATGTTCAAAAAATATTCTAATAATTTTGAACAACAACTAATCATGTTCAAAAATCCCTTTTAATAATGGATTCAACACATGATTTTAAATGATTGGATCATACATTGATTGCTTGAATATAAAGTGCATGAATAAACTTATAAGATCAAACTAATAAATTAATATAGTTTATTGCATGGACTTAAATAAGACAATCTCATAATTATGAAGCTTATAGTGATCCGAAGGAATAATAAAATCATGTGTAAACTGGCAATAACATCATAATAGCAAAAGTCAACATCTGGAGGCAGGCCAGAATCATAGCATGGTGCCGAGGAACATGCCACATGTGACGTCGGACTCGTCGTGCCACCAAATTGTCATTATTGTGGCGACGAGAGACTGGGATACCATTCCCCATGGTCCACGTCTAATAATACGGCTAATTCGGGCTCGACCATAGGGTCCTCTTGGCAACACCACAGTAGTGCGACGTCTTGCAAGACGGTCAAGATCACAAAGATAATGGGCCGACGCTCTCATGCGGGCATGTTCCACCAGAAAAGTGATTCTCGATACATTGTGTCAGACACCATGAAGTTGGCTGCAAGGACATGCATGGGGGGACCAAAACCCATGCGCCCAGCAGCCTCCCAACAAGGGAGAAAGTCCACGTCATCATGTGGATCTTCGCATGAGATCGGCCCCTCACTGGCGTGCCCCGCCTGCATCGGTCACGAGCCAGGTGGGAATACCCTGCCTGGACGCCCGCGTCTGCGCCCGTTTGGGTGCCCGCAACCACGTCCACTTGGACGCCCGCCAACCTCCAAGCCTGTAGGCCCGCCTGTGTGGCCAAAATACCCACAACTAGCTCTGCCTGCATGCCCTCCTGCACCCCCGCGAAGCACCCCGCCTTCATGCCCACGAAGCGCGCCTTCGCCACGCCCACGAACCGCCTGGCCTGCAGGCCCCCCTACGCGGTCCCATGGGTGGGACCACCCCCCACGCCTGCCTGCGCGGCCTGCTGCGACCACCCCTGCACCTATCCCTGCGCCCGCCCATGGTTGTACGGCCTGCATGGCCGCAATCACTCCCACGAGCACCTGTGCGGCCTGCTGCGGCCACCCCCATGCCCGCTTGTATGGCTTCACGGCCTGCATGGCCGCGATCACCCCCGCGAGTGCCTGCGCGGCCTGCCGCAGTCACCCCCGCGCCCGCCTGCATGGCTGGGAATAATGTCGCCTGGATGGCCGCAATCCGCCTACATGCATGGGCATGGTGGGAACGGCCTTCTAGTGTGGTGTGCTCCAAGTGCTCCGCTGGATCGCCCTTCTGAATGGCGCAAAGAAACATCTCCCGGATGTGGCGAAGGAGAGGCGTGCAGTGTTACAATGTAATCCCTTGCAGTCATCAGTCGCTACCAACCACATTATTCCCATCATGGTCAGTAGACATCTCTGTCGGTTCAAAATCGTTTTCGTTCATTGCAGCAAGTTCTTGCGCATGGAGATCATCTGACGACATCATGAAGAAAGGAATGTTGATGTTCTGATACCGATGTTCGTTTTAGATGGGGTGTGTACCTTGTCGTTGCGGATACTTGTAGGATCGAGAAGAAGGCTACTAGAGCCTTCTTCGTTGTTTCCTCGCTCCAAACATCTTAGGGATCCGATGGTGATAGCCCTTGTGAGAAGTCTAAGATAAGAGAGAGAGAGAGAGAGAGAGAGAGAGAAGAGAGAGAGAGAGAGAGGAGAGAGAGAGAGAGAGAGTTGCGCAGGATGCAAGGATGCACCAACACCAAAAGTAGGAACCAACCCACTAGTTGGATGCACATGGGAGAGATATAAAGAGTCCATAGGACTCAGAACACAACCGCCCACGTGGGCAATAACCGATGGGAATACCCATCGATTAACAGTGGTGATCAGGGTCATCTTTTCATATTTATCTATACTCTTATTCGAGGTGCAATTTTCTATCTACAATTAGATGAGAGATAATCTACTGTCTGAATTCAAAATGTTGCCTAAGTGAGATAGAGAGTAATTAGTAGATGATATCTTGAATAAGCTTCAAAAATAAAACAAAGAGAAATAGGGGAAAATATAAGTTAGCCTAATCTACAGACGAGCTATCTGCAGATGGCCCACTCGGTTGTGCCCCGTGTGTTTTTATCTTTCCTCAGAGTTTATCAGAAATCTGTACATTAAAGATTGAATTACCATGTAACAAAAATCCTTCAACCTACGACAATCATTGTATTACTTCAAAGAAAGTGTGGTTTATTTTATAACCAAAGATAACATGCATAGATATTATGTTTAAGATCTTTCGGACTAGTGTGACCGCAATGTGAACGAGAAGAGGGATGTTCGATTCTTACAAATCAGTAAATTCTTTTGAACTTGACATCACCAATTTAAAAACCCAAGGAACGCAAAATTACTGATGGGCCTAGCCTGGAATGGCATCTGACAACCTAGTAGTTGGCGGTCGAGAGGAAGAGACTTGGGTTTTTTATTTAAATAATCATATTATATTATTTAATTATTTAAATATATAATCATATTTTAAATTTATTTCCCTAAATAGTCACTAAGTTGCCACGTCGGCAACTTGGTGACGGGGAAACCGGATGCTAGTATAGAGTCGGCATTGGGATTGCCGACTTTGGAGTCGGTATTTCCAACGCCGACTCTAAAGATATGGAGTCGGCATTGGCATTGCCGACTTCAGAGTCGGCATTACCATTGCCGACACCAAAGTCGGCAATGCCAATGCCGATTTCACTATGTTAAAAAAAAAAATCTCCCATTCAGCTGCTGCATGCACACCTGTGTTTTCACAGAGCGGCTCTGTGAAAACACAGGCAGTGCTATCTGAGTCGGCAATGCCAATGCCGACACCAAAGTCGGCAATACCAATGCCGATTTCACTATGTTAAAAAAAAAAAACATCATGTTCCGTTGTCTGTGAAAACACAAGAGCCGTGCTCTGTGAAAACACCTGTGAAAACACAAGAGCCGCGCTCTGTGAAAACACGCAGCTATGTGAAAACACAGGCAGCGCTCTGTGAAAACACAGGCAGGGTGTAACACATTTAGTTTTTGTTGGCCCACGCATGAAGGGAAATTCGTGAGAAACGGTGAGTGTCAAAGTAGGCTAATGAGTTGGAGTTATCCTAACTCCAATTCATGATCAAAGTTATACATGACTAACCCACTCTTTGCTTTGGTAACAAGTTAATACACAAATTAATACATTAATAGAAAAATCAATACACAAATTAATAAAATAAATTAATACAAATTGACATTTTAATAACAAATTATACGGTTATAATCATACCTCTATTTATTTTAAACATTATTTAATTTTTTTAAAAAAAAAGACAGACAGCACTTCCCCTGTTCCACTATATTTTCATTATTTGTATATGTTCCTGTACGATAACATTTCTATGTATATGTCAAGGATAATCACAAATAACATGCCAAAATATTTGTAGATGTCTAAGTCACATATACATCATGTCTAAATCACAAATACATCAAAATAACATATGTACACGAAAAACACAACTAAAAAATATCAAGTACAGAAATCATCTCAAAAAAACTGTGGAAACCATCTCTTCTTTCCCTTTCTAGATGCTCGACCACGACCATGACTGTGACACTGCTCATGTGCATCAACCTCTGTCTTCGACTGTGACTGTGTCTCATGCACTAAGATAGCATCACATGAGTCTGACTGTCCTGTCTCAGAATCCATCTCCTCTGATATACTGCCTAATATCTCTCCAAGTAGATCAGACTGACTCTGTTGTGGTAGTGTGCTAGTCGAACCTCTGTGACGTCGCTGGCGACAATATGTACCTATTGTTAGACTGTGGTGGCTGTGTATCTGGCATGCCTTCATCTATCAATAACTGTGAAGCTCCTACGTCATATAGACCATACTGTGAAACTGTCATAACATCTGGAGAAAACTGAGGTGGTCCTGCATCATCTGGCTGTTGTGGCGTGTCTGCACATGGCTCTGAAGGTCCTACATCTGATGTAGATGAATCTATCTGCTGAACCTGAGATAGCACACTATCAATGTACATCGCATGGCTATATATCTAGACTGTGTACTATCCGATATCATATCATCCTGAAGGCCATCAGTAGCCATCATATGTAAATACTTCATACCTTCTACCAGACTCCTGTCTATGTGATCACGCGGCTCATAATGCATATCATAAGTGAAACCTGGCTGACCAATGTACCGCCTGGTGATAGACCAATACCAAGACATATACTCCACTCTACCAATACCAGCAGTCTCCTCATCCAGTGGTATAATGTAATCTGTCCGACGATGCCATCTGTACAAAATGTGCAAAATATCTAGCCCAATCAATATGCCCACGTCTCTTCCAGGTGACACGATCTAATGCATCAACAGAACCAAGAATATGTTGTACTCTACCAAACTGTCTAAGTACTCTATCTGGAACATGCATCTCAACAATAGAAAAAGAAAGAAGAGGAACCCGAGACAACCAAAGATGAGATGTCTGCCTCGAAACAGCTGGTATTATCTGCAATATATCAAAAGTGTATGGTTCCCACCTAACCTGTGTTGAAAATGCATGATGTAAGTGTAAGTGTAAGTACTATATCCTTTGTGTACAATACAATAGGTTTCATTATGTTTACCTGATAGTCCTCCTGATGATCAAGCTCTGATCTGTAAAGTCTCAAATGGCCTACAATGTGGAAACCCTTGTATAGAAGGTGCAAATGACCAAAAAAACTCTCTGAAAACGAAAGACAGATTGTTCTGCATAGGTGAACTGCACAACTGTCTCCGGATTTGTCAATTGAAGGGCCTCTAGATACCTGGGTAGAGTAGCATATGATAATTCCCAAGTGCCGAAGATTTGTTTCATAACCAAACATTTTGCAATCATACTTTCTTATATGAAATTTCAACATGATATTCATCTAGTATTCTTCTCACAATCTCTTCTGGTGTAATTGTTAACTTTGTCTTCACAGCTGACAAAATCAACATTTGAACAAAACGAGATGTGCATTGGCGATTGGAACTTTGCAATATTGGATTCACACATGTATGAGGTCCAGCATATTTTGTTATTTTGAAATATTCAAATCCCTTGACAACTGATGCATGAACCCTACATGCACATATATCATGAATGCATTGAGTTGTACCATTCTTCTGTTACATGGTGCCTACATAACAATCAAATATGACACAAGATTTATGGTATGTTATGTGAATACATCAAAATATTTTATGAGGATAATGAAATCACATACCCTAATGAGCTCGCACTATGAAAAGTATGTGAATGATCAGTGATTGGCATGAAAGGATACTGTGAGGAGCCACCTCCATAGCCAATAGACCTCCAAATAAAAATTATAAATGTTATCAAAATTTAATCACACTAATATATATTTCGTACAATTATGGGAGATAACTCACCATGGGTTATAATCTGTAGGTAAAGTGTAGTCATAGATTCGTACCGTACATCTCTCTCATTAGCAGACAGTAGAATCAGCATCATCATTCAACATACGTGTGAAAAGTCCACTTGGTTGTTGATACTCATTGTGTTGAGTGTGCAAGTTGTCATCAATATGACCATGTGTTTGCACTTCATCGTTGCCTTGAATAGATATATTATGTACATCTTCCTTCTCCAAATATAATTGTACAGTAGATACATGAGAAGGATACAAATCGAACATACTTTCAACCGTTTCATCATCTTCAACTCTCACAGCAATATATTCACCCATAGAAGTAGACCACTTACATATTATACCAATCTTAATATGTCTTTCATCATATTTCGTCAAGATATATAATTTCCTCATCAACTCAGTAAAAGTTGTGTCTTTCTTTACACGCAAAATGCGTACAATGCCCCCTTCATATTGAGGTTTATGATCCTCAATACATAAGACACCATCATAATAGCACATTAAAGAAATATTTGAACTGGTCATATCTGTCATTTATAAGATAAATAAATCACATTTATCAAACAAGAATATTTAAACAAATCACATTTGTCAAACAAAATTATTTAAACATATTCTATTTGTCAAACAACAATCATTAAACAAATTACATTTGTCAAACATAATCATTTAAACAAATTATATTTGTTAAACAAATTACATTTGTCAAATAAAAATCATTAAACAAATTACATTTGTCAAACAAGATTCATTAAACATCAAATTTATATGTATCTAACATTCATAAAAAAAATTATATCAAATAATATAAAAAATATTAAATAATTAATTAGCATACCTGATGGTTGAGTGGGGCGACCGGGTGGGTGGGAGGGGGGAGGTGAGGGAGGAGGGGAGGTGGTGGAGATGGCGTCGGGTGGGGGAGGTGTGGGAGGAGGTCGTCCCGGTGGGGGGGGGGATGTGAGGGAGGAGTAGCTGCACGGCGAGGAGGAGGCGGCTGGCACGGCGAGGAAGAGGCGCCGTCCGACGGGCTGGCACTGGCGCGGCGAGGAGGAGGCGGCGTCGACTGCAGCAGGGTGAGGAAGAGAAGAGGGGGGTTTCGGGGTGAGGAAAAGGAGGGTTTCGGGGTGAAGAAAAAGGGGGTTTCGGCGCTGCGATTGGGGTTTTAAGGGAGCTGTCGGCATTGAGAATGCCGACTCCCACTATTTTGGGAAATAAATTTAAAATGTGATTATTTAAATAATTAAATAATATAATATAATTATTTAAATAAAAAAACCCAAGAGACTTTAGTCTTATATTGATTGACATTTTTTACTTCCAACCACAAAAAACCTCCAAAAAGAGATTAATAGCTATAGGTAGGGAATAGACGGCAACACATGTCACACATTCTCTCTCTCTCTCTCTATCTCTCTCTCTCTCTCTCTCTCTCTCTCTCTTATATATATATATATATATATATATATATTATATATATATATATATATATATATATATACACACACACAATCTCTTCTCCTCCTTTTTTTATCTTTCTAATTATGTTTGGTTTGATTTGAATATTGAAGAATTATCATAAAAACTCCTCGGGCTCACCTTTCAGGACAGCTCAAACGATGCCCGAAAGCAGCTCGCTTTTGAAACACGAGCGAACTGGACAGCTCGAAACCAGGTCTCGAGCAAGGACGAGGTCTGGCCCTTGCCCTGAGAGACCGACCTTATCAATTAATGACTTGGGTTTATGATTTTTCCGAATTAAGGACAAATATGAAGATATTCTACAAAAGTTGGATCCAGAATTTGGACCTTAAGACATAAAAACAACAAAATAAGCCATCATCTCAAATGTTCGACGACCCGATATCACCAATGTCAACAGCCTTTATGTAAAAATCAAAATACGTCGTTATTTTAAGTGTATTATGACAAAACAGGCAACTCTTCTCGTGTGCCAAAAACTCCTGTGCTGTGTATCAAGAGGGAGAGAAAAATCGACAGAACAATGGCACATTTAAGTTGGTTCATTAGCACCAATTGTTGACACCAAATGTGCCCCAAACATTATTTGAGAAGAAATGTTGAGTTGACATTCATAAAAGAGGAGGTTATGTGTGGTACATATTTATTGGTGTGTTAAATCGGGTGTCAAGGATTAGTATCATAAAAACATTTTCCACACTAAATGTTCAGTGTCTCACTCACCCACGTCCCCAATGTAAGGGGTTTGTGTCAAAATTTGAGCACAAAATCTCTTAATATACTTTCATAACGTCTACTGGGACAGACCAGAATGGACTGACAAGACGGTGGTATTTTTTATATTCAAGACCAGAATTTTTCCATTTCTGGGAGGGATAATATCTTTGTAGGATATAGGGACGGTACAGGGGATTTTTTTTTTTTTTTTTTTTTTAGTTGCACAGCGAAGTGGTCAAGGGCCACGAGACAGAGTACATAAGATCCCGCGCTCTCTTCAAGGATCGATCCCTAGATACACGGGAGTTGTGATGGGGGTGTCACAAAGTGGATAATCAATTATTCAATCAAAAAAAATAAGTATTATACCTCATTCAACTTTCGAAGAGCACCAATTGTCAGATTATCGATTGCTGCTTACATCTCTAGCCAGAGTATAAGTAAATGATCCCACAAGTTCTAGAAAGAAGAAATGCACAATCACTGTGTAAACCAACATTATAACTTCCCGAGACAAGAATTTTCTATGTCAGTCTCTTAGCTGACGCAGGAAGACTTGAGAGAGGGAACACTCTTCTCATTACAAAAACGAAGCTGGGTTGATACAGGAAAATAATGGCTGGCATAAGACAATTATTCTGGATGGAAAATTTTGAGCAAGATCCACTACTTGCGATCAACTGATATTAAGAATACATGCTGCAGAACCCACATTTGAGGACATTTTGGTGGGACTGTGATTTGGATTGACAATTACCCAGTTATAATCCCTGCGAGAACATCACTCTTTCCCCGGGCATAAATCGTATACACAAGTCGAATTGCATCTAACCACCCATCAAGAGAGTCCCAGGTATCAGCAACCTGAAAGAAGAACGAGTAAGTTAACACTACCAGTGGATCTGAAAAATAGGTAATTTAAATGCAAATAATCTAGTATTTTATTTTTCTATATACATCGACAAAAAGAAGCCAGAATTACTGAGCAACTGTGCATCTACCATTTCTTCAAAGATGAAAAGAATATCCCAAAACTACAATAAAGGGAGCAACCTTAGCCATATAAGCCTAGGAAGCCCTTTTTATTCTCTACAATATCACAAAATAGCACTGAGATTAACAATCTTAGTATCTTTTCTCCACCATGGTAAGTTGATTTGAACAAAAATTTGTGCAGTTGGGATGCTAAAACTTACACCTCCATTTTTGAGTAGGCACTATTCTGTTTATCGAGAGGTGGGAATAGAAAGGAAATAGGTGAAAAAGTTACTGAAAGCCCAATAGGCCAAAACTATCATCAAGAAACATGAACCAACCCAAAGAAAAGGGGGTGATGAGATGCACATGGAAATTTCAGATACAAACTAACTAGTCAATTCGAAGCAAAAATGTGATTCCTCTCCACATTACTGATAAAAATTTGTCCTGTTGCCTTAATTGCAAGATTGTCAACTGTGGTGTAATCAGAAAATGGAAAGGAACCTGCTATTAATTGCAAGATTTTGACTCACTGCAAACGAATGTACCTGTTTCCTCAGAAAGTGCTTATATTGCACATCAGTTTATTCTGTTCCATATCAAGTATGCTTTAGCCTTGCATATCACCCATACTAATTGTGATTTGAAGGTGATATTCACTACCCCCAACCATATGTTATAAAGGCTATGGCTAGAGTGGTGAGGTGTTAGAATACCTGTTTATGACTCTATGTGCATCTTGGAAGGTATATCAAGCATATATGTGCAACACCCTGGTTTGCATGTTTAACTAGGAGAAGTATGTGGATGTCTAAGATGCTAATTGATATGCCTATGATTCTTCATCTTTAGTTTAAACATGCAACAGTCTAGTCTGCTTTAGTTTCACTGGGGCAAAAGACCCAAGGTAGTTACATCTTCTAAGTTTACATCAAACAGTGTCAAATCATTCAAAATCTACTTGCGCTCAAAATTTGCAATTACCCATTACAAGGAAAACTGATGTTTCTGATTTGTACCTGCTAACCTAGCACCAGGAGTTCTTCCAACTATCAGTCAGTTCACAAGTTGAACTGACAGAAGTTTCAATGTCCAACTTAGTATAGCAGCACATCAGCTTTATGCCACCCCTTTAACTAAACTTCATGGAATTATCATCCATCCACCAAAAAGATGATGTGGTACTCCTGATTTCACTAATGATACCTGATATCATCCATCCACCAAAAAGATGATGTGGTGCTCCTGATTTCACTAATGATACCTGATATCATCCATCCACCAAAAAAAGATGATGTGGTACTCCTGATTTCACTAATGATACCTGATATACAGCGACTTTAGCTAGTTCATACTTCATAGCTTTCTATGCTAGGATTTTTTTTAGAAGGTGTTAAAGGCCCGAACTCTAACTCAAAACCTCGGCATTAAGTTGAGGGAATCCTCTACATATATAGATGCTGCATGCTCAAGTCAAGCAAAGACTATTTTAAAATATGCAGAAAAATATTGTGGACTCGTATACAAGATTTTGTATGTGACAAATGGATTGAAATGCTTCAGCTAGAATGTGATTTCTCAGAAGCACTAGGAATTTATATGTTCTTTCTCAAAAGACATACTTACCAGGAAAATTGGCCCCTTCACTGTTTCTATACACAGGCCTGCACCAGGAGGTAGCGTAAGATCTGCACATGGTGCAACAGAAACAATGTCTGGGACATCAACCTTGATGAGGGATTTATCAACATGTAGAGAGCCTTCCACCATGCCAGAAGGGCTTTGTAGTAGTTGCTTCTGGTCAATTTTCCTCACCTGTGTAATAAAAAATGGAGTATTAGTTTTTACAACCCTCCGTGCATCTTTCCTGTTTCTTGTTTTGATGTTGAGGATGGTCACATCTGGATTCTTGTGTTGGATAAACCCAGGGAGGGCAGGGATCCAAAATCCACATGTCACCATTTCAGCCAGGTTCTTTTGGAATTGGGCACAATCTCATTTCCTGACATATGTTGCAGCCAACAAAGCTATGGGAGGTAGGACCTCACCTTCTGTAGCCAGTTGTCGCTAGCATTGAGTGTAGATATTTGCAAAAATATCTCTAAAAGGATGCATATGATTAATTAAGTTCCAGGAACCAGATCGATATTTCCAGTCATATGGGAGATAAGTTTGCTCCAAGATGGAATAATCTGCTACTCCAAGGATCACTGATGCAACTTGGAATTCATACGACTAAAGATTAACCACCAGCAATCCATTCATAGTTTAAGAAATTCTCCAAAAGACGAGAAAAAATATGGGGCAGGACCAGATTTTCATAAACCCATCTGACATGAGCATGTACATGAGACATCAACTGTTGGACTGTTTACCCATTCTAACATTTCCTTTTCTGGCTTGACTTGCATAGTCATGATAATGGGATATGTTGGCCCATTGGGATTGTGTAGAAAGGCTTGGGTCCGTGCACCTGATCAAAAGATGGTCATAATGTATAATGATAACATAAGCATGGCACCAATAACATGCGGGTTCTTGCTGATAGTGGAGGTTGATGTTCATTATCATAAGTTAGTGAGAGATCTGTGTACTATTTTGGACACTCAGAGAAGAATAAGGCCTTCCTGGTTAGAATTTTTAGGTATCTACACGATTGTAACCATCAGAACCACAAGAACACAGAAGATCGTTTCAACATTTCATATTTGTGGCAAAACTTGCTGGTTCAAGCTTCATTCATGAGTGGATGCCTAAGTCCAACTTATGGTCTAATTATTTTTTTGCAATTACTATTTTACTCTTCGGTAAAAGCACCCCACTCTAAGGGGTCATTTGAAGATCTCTGCTGCATATGCCAGAGAATTGGCACTTGCATTTTAAAGTCCAGAGACATTTTCCTGTCGGGAACATGGAATGCAGAATCGGCCAATCCGGATTGGGATCGACTGATTCTGTATCGGATTGGCGATTCCAAGGAGGAAGCCTCTAGATCGTTTAAATTCCGGCCGTATCGGACGGAATCAGTCTGGACCAGCCAAGTCCAGGTCGATTCTGCCACACAATTGTTTTTTGTTATATACATTAATTAATACATGTATTAAACCATCATTTCACATATATAAACTAATACCATGGATGGCAAAATCGGCAGACTCCGCTCCGAGTCGGCCGACTCGGACCCGACTTGGGGGGGGAACACCCACCCACCCACGGGACTAGGTTTGCAAAATCCACTGCCCGACTCGGCACGACTCAGCCCGACTCCGGCCCGACTCAAGGTCGGG
Organism: Colocasia esculenta; assembly: GCA_014218235.1. Lineage (NCBI taxonomy): Eukaryota > Viridiplantae > Streptophyta > Magnoliopsida > Alismatales > Araceae > Colocasia > Colocasia esculenta. The sequence continues at coordinate 7,606 of JACBKR010001584.1, read as the reverse complement.
ATCGGCTGGGGCCGACCCAGCCACCCGACCCGACTCTGCCATCCTTGACTAATACATATGTATATATCCACAAAAATTAATGTCATATTGATGGTGTACATTAATTTACATATTTATGTACACAGTACACACACATATATGACAATGAATGTATATATATACATTCATTGCCATAAATATATATATATATATGCCTTAACTATATATATGTGCATATTGTTATTATATTTACATTAATATATGGTTGTACATACATCAACACACACACACAGACACATATATATGTATATATGTATAAGTGTTCATCAATATGATATATATGTATAAAGTACTCCAAATTCCAACACTATTCACAATCTAATAATTGTGATATATGTATAACATATACATTTATAAGGACATACACATTAATTAGGTCTATACATTAATATGATATGTATACAGTGTATGATTATATATATATTACTGTATATGTATATATATTAATGGGTAAATTTATGAGTATGATTACATATATCATAAACTTATATGTAAATACTGAAGACATATTTTCCTGATTTTTATGATTTTCCCTGAATTTTTTCAAACAAAACCATTCTTTTTTAAATCTGGCCAATCCTGGATCAGCCAGACTTCCAGTCGATCCGAACTGGATAGTGATCAGCCCAGGCCAATCCAATCCTTTCCTCCATGGTTGGGACAAGATTCTTTATGTGCTCTCACTTTCTAGGAGAACTGAGAGAGAGAGAGAGAAAGAGAACCCAAATACTTACCATTCATAAAGGAAACCAAAGTTTACAATTTGTTCCACTAAGCAGACATGCAGACCAAAGTTAAAGAAGAGCAATGATAAAGTACTCCAAGATGCTGTACTCAAGAAGTGGCCTAGTGATTAGCCCTCCATGCACACTAGGATGAGGTCTCAGGTTCAACTCCCATTGGGAGAAGGTTTATAAGGAATTGTAAAGGACAATGTAACAGGCAAGATGATGAATACACAATATCTGTGATCAAGTTAACCATAGTTGATATATGGGCAGTTCATAGCAGTTCTTGTGTAGCATTTCCATGCACATAGACAACAATTTTTGGACTTGACAGCTCTACACAAAACAAAATCTCCTTGTTCAGACTTCAGATTAGAGATAAAAAATTATAGATATGTGCATATCTCAATGTAATTGTTTTGTTTGATGTCAGTGCAATATAAATTTTCAGCTCTTTTTCCAAACTGCATCTAGTTCTCTCACATTTCTTTTTCTCTCAAAGAAACAACAGAATTGTATTAGTCAGCAAAGGATGAATGTGAATCTATCAAATAGAACATTCAGCAAGATGTTTCTGTTCTATGCCATGGGAAAGCACCGCTGGCTTTAATAAAAAACAATGGATAAAAGGCTGACCTGCTGAAGCCCTTCATGATTCAAAACAAACTGGGATCTTTCCCAGTCCGTGTGAGGAGCAAGTGGGTTCTTGGCAGGAGGTGCAGTCAAATAGCCCATCTTCAGGTAAGATAATGGCAGCTGTAAAGAGAAAATGTCAGGCACAATGAGAAACACAAAAGAATATTTATAATCACTTCAATGGAATAGTCTATGCCAGAATATTCTCTCTTTTGTGCATAGTTAAAATAAAATGCTCCTTTCTGCTTATCCGGAATGTCCAAGAATTTGAAGCTAACAACTAAAATGCTAACTTCTCAGACTAACACAATGAAGAATAATATAAGATTTATAACAAGAATTGCCAAAAATACTTAAAGTCAGATCCAGTTCAGAACAGTTATACTTCATTTAATGAAAAATTCAAACTTTGAAACGAATTTCATAAGGAGTACTAACCATGGAGCGAACTAATCTCAAGGCACTATGATAAACCTGCAAGCATGTTAGGGGATGAGGTTAGTTCTTTCATCTGAAAATTCTAAGGAAACAGTAAGGCCAAGAAAAACACATAAAAGAGAGTTCTCAAAGGCCCCAAAACAAAACCCAGAGAAACTTGAGTCATGACCCTTGGGGAAAAAAAAAAAAAAAAATATATATATAGATATATATATATATATATAATATATATAATTGAAATTTATTCAGTAAGAGTTTGTTATTTGTTGCTTTAACAATAAACGCTAAACATATCAAGCACCTTGACATGATTATTTGGAGATCCATTGACAAATAGTGAAAAAACAAAAACCAAAGATTACAGATATACCATGCAGGGTATCAAAAATCAGATGGATAGAGATCGGATCGGCCAATCTGGGTCGGATTTGACAGGCCAATCCGATCGGGGTAACCTTGCCATGTGTTTTGACCCGGCCGATTCAGGTTGAGTCCAGGCCGATTCTGCCGCACATTTTTTATTATATATATTAATTCATATATGTATTAAATGTACATTAATTTACATATTTATGCATATACATGCATTAAGTATATGCACATATATGCATTAACTATATACATGTGCTTGTTATTATATTTACATTAATATATGATTGTATGTACATTAACACACATACACATTAAATGATTGATATACATGTTAATTATGTTTATACATTAATATGATTTGTATATATATGTGCATATTGTTACTATATTTACATTAATATATGATTCTTTGTACATTAACACACACAAACACATTAATATATCATTGATATGCATATTAATTATGTTTATATATTAATATATGTACATTAATATATGATTGTATGATTGATATACATATTACTTATTTTTATACATTAATATGATATGTATATAGTGTATGATTACATATATAATGTTTATACATTAAAAATGATGTATCACGTACTTCATTTTGATGTATTTCAATTAATAAATGCAATCCTTATGTTTTTTCTCTAAATTTTTAACATTTTTTTTAGGGAGCTGAACGGCCTGAACCAAACACCTTTGGCTTGGCCAATCAGATCAGTTTTGGTCCGGCCAATCCGGGACCAATCCCCAAGTTGTTGAACCTGGATACCATGTATTTTGATCCTATCAGCAGCAGGCCTTTTAATAGCATTTTGTGATTGATTTGATCCTGTATCCCCAAGATCTGTATCTCATGTTTCACATAGAATCTCTATGTGCTTTCATGCGTGGCCCTCTAATTCATATCTGCCAACTTAAAGCGATCATAGTTGAGATGCATTGAGAGAGAGAAATGACTAAGCCACCCTCAAGGTGGCAGCAGGAGACACAAATGCAGATAGATAGAAAGGGGAAGAGAGTATGCTGAAAGGAAGAGGGGTTGGCAACTGCCAATTGTTCCCTTCTTTGATGGCAAACAAAGGGAATGAAAAGGAGAGAGAGAGAGATGGTCAACCACTGCTGAGAGAAGACGAGGGACTGACCTGTTCCCCACTTCACAGATGGCCACCATAGCTACTCATGACAAGGAATCCCCTTTCCCCCGTGGCACAGATAGCTGTCCTAGCTGCCACTAGTGACAAGGAATTTTGCTAGAATGGCCAGGGCCATTAGTACAGCCTGGCCTTAATCTAGCTTTATCTCTTGCATTGAAATCCAAGGGTCTGAAAGTTATAAGAAAGAAACCAATTACGGAAAATTCCCATGCTGCATTCTGCAGCCAACAGGATGACGAGATGTTTTTTTTTTTTTTTTTATGACCATTGGATAAGATTGGATGGTGAGAAAAATGGATGCAGCCTGGCTGCATGAACTGCCATGTCCACATCATACAAGTACTCATATAAATATAGATATCGATATACATACATAAAGGTGGGATCAAATGTGCCCCAAGTACATAGATGTGTGTGTAAATATGTGTGTAGATGGGATCAAATATGCCCTGGGTACATAGATGTGTGCATATATATGTGTGTAGGTGATATCAAATGTGCCCTGGGTGTGCGTGCATCCACTTGTATGCCTGTCTGCATTCTCTGATCTCAAATGATCTCAATCAAGCAGCCAGATTAAAAGAGGGGAGCGAGGGGAGACGAAAAATGGTGCCCTCAGATCTTATGGCCAGGTAGGAGAATCATTGTTTTAGACACGCGGAATATTTCGTTCAAATCTTTTTCTCTCTTAGAAGAAAAAGATTTATTTTGATGTTTGTCTATTTTGCGGGCGTGCCAGTCTGTTAAAACAGACAAATTTCGTTTATCAGGCGACTTGGGTATCGTGTACTGGACCTTCCCCGTCGATGATTCGACGTTTTATTTACATCGAGAAGAACTCGAATACCTTTGATACATGGCTAGACATTGATTGAGAACACATCATGAGAAAGACCCCATTCATATCAAGTCCATCTTTCCGTGTGGAGTTATGGCATTTTCGCCAAAGTATCTATCCACATCGGGGATTGATTGGCCTCATTCTTCGTGGGTTGAGGATTGATTCGTCATCCCTTCACTTCAGGGTTTAATTTGCAATTTCACCCCAAACGTGTGGACTGATTTGTCATTCCCCGCATTTCTAGGGACTGATTTATAATTTCATCCCAAGAAGGGGGCTGATTCATCCTTCCCTATGTTTCTAGGGACTGGTTGGTAATTTTGCCCAAAATAGGGACTGGTTTGCAAAATCCCCCTTTAAAACATGGACTGGTTCACAGTTTTCTCCATATTTAGGGACTGATTTGTAAAAATTTTCATGTCTGTTAGGACTGATTTACAAAATTTCCTTCAAAATGAGGATTAGTTTATCAAACATCCCTTTTAATGGAGACTAATTTGCGAAATCTCCTTTGAAGTGGGGGACTGATTTGTATTTTAATCCCAAAAAGTGGACCTATTTGCAAAATCTTCCTTGAAATGGGGACTAATATGCAAATTCCCCTTCATCTAGGGACTGGTATGTAAAATCCCCCCCTAGAACATGGACTGGTTCAAATTTCTGACTGTTTTGGGGACTGGTTCACAATTTCTGACCACATGAGGGTTATTTTGCGATTTTTTGATGGCTAGGGGTCATTTTGTAATTTTTTCTGGGCCCCTATCTCTTTAGGACATTATTCCTGATTTTCAGGAATTTTTCCAACATTTATTCAGGTGTAACAATGGTTAGATTTGACATGATCACGCATCTTGGTCATTTGTGCAGATAAAAAGGTTTCAGGGTTTTTTCTATAATTTATTTGTGCAGAAAATAATATTATGTCCAAACATATATCAAGTGGCTCGTTGCATCCCTTTACTTGTTTTGTAGAATGGTCATAAAGCCCTCTTTCTAAACTTGTAAGGCCTTGTTTGTGCAAGTTTACATAGCACACCCACACTTGCCTTAAACAGAACAAGGCAAGTTAAAAAACTTTCCCCTTTAGCCCAGGCGCAGCACACACACAAGGGAGAGGAGATAGCTTGGTCTGCTTGGAGTTTCTTTCTCAGAACCGGGAGCTTCTTGCTTGCTGTCCACTCCTTCCAGAACTTGGTGCTTGGAACCTTGCGTGGATTCCTCAGAACTCCTCTCTCCTTCCAGACTTGAGTTTTCAGATTTTTCAGATCCCCCGCCTTGGAGCATTGGGTCCCCTTTTATAGGGGTTGAGCAAGGGGTGGATATCCCACCGGGGTTTTGTCCCACCGGAGTCGGAGCCCACCGGAGACGGAGCCCATCGGGTATGCATTTATTTCTGTCATGCGTTTTTTTTTTTTTTTTTTTTTTTGAGACAGAGCACCGGTGGGAGTCCCACCGGGGATGCGGGACCCACAAGGGCACCGGTGGGACTCCCACCGGGCACACAACCCCGGTGGGGTTCACACAGGGCCCGCGGCACCGGTGGGGGCCCCACCGGGTGCGCGCGCCCCTGGTGGGAGTCCCACCGGGTGCGCGGCACCGGTGGGGGCCCCACCGGGTGCGCGCGGCCCCGGTGGGACTCCCACCGGGTGCGCAGCACCGGTGGGGGCCCCACCGGGTGCGCGCGGCCCCGGTGGGACTCCCACCGGGTGCGCAGCAGCACCGGTGGTGTCCCCACCGGGTGCGCGCGGCCCCCTGGTGGGGTCTCCACCGGGCGCGCAGCACCCCGGTGGGGGTCCCATCGGGTGTGGCACCCTGGGCGGCTCCGATGGGGCCTCCACCGGTGTCGATACCCGTAAAACCCGATGGGAGTCCCATCGGGGCATCTCAGCGGGAGATTTCTATAAATTCCTGACCACGTGTCATTTCATCACGTGGGGCTTTCTTCTTCGTCGTGTGAGGAGGTGGATTTTGGCCACGTCATTTTCGATTGCTGACATGGGTATTTGACCGGACCCCCGCACACACTAAAAATGAACGCCACGTAGGGCGCCTTCCACCGGGATATCTCGGGCCATTAAATTTCGTTCGCCCGACATTGGCTCCGATTTCGGACACGCCGGAAACGTGGGGTTGACTGATTTCTGTTTTGGGTCAACCCCGAGGACTTTTTTCTCCGACATTCTGGGATGTGCAGAAATATTCTTTTCTGCATTAATTTATTCCGAAAATCCAGAATAAATGATTTCGTTTCATTTATTCATCCTGAAAATTCTGAATAAATAGCTTCAAGGGTTATCCTTTACCCGGGACGCCGGATAAATATTTTCCCTTCTGTGCACTTGTTCCCGACATTTGAATAAAGTTCTCAGGGGTATTTTATTCGAAAACACTGGGGGTTATAAGGTTTCAGCCCCAATTTAATGCGGAATGGCCCTGTTCACAATTCAAAGATGTGCAGAAATATTTTCTGTTTTCTGCTGTTTATTTATTCCGAAAATCCAGAATAAATAACTTCTTTTCTTCTTTCATTCATTCTGAAAATTCTGAATAAATGGGTTTGAGGATTACTTTTCTCCGGAATCCCAGACAAATATTTTCCTTCTCATACACTTGCTCTATATATTTAAAACAAGTGTTTGTGGCATGAGAACAAATTTTTTCATTCAACAATCATCCACTTGGATTGAAGCCTTCCAACACCTTTTTGTCTTTGTGACCTAGATATTGAGGAATATAAAGCACACGAAGGCAGGAGAGAATGGAGTAACAAACATGAAAACTGATTTATGAAAGCAGATGCAATTTTAAAGTTAAAGTATACTATTCAAACAAAATATACAAATAGATTAAGTTACCGAGTATGCTGGCTTCAGTGCATGAGCTGCTGCAATATAAATAGCAGACTGGCTGTAAAGTTCATCAGGAGAGGCTTCTTTTGCATTGACTGGTCTGCCAGCTCTTAATGTATCTTCTGCCAGGCCATACTGTGGAGAAGGTAAATGCATCTAATGAGACAAACAAATTGCACAGGTTGGCCCTTTGATAACAAATGGGTGTATGGAATAAAGACCAAAAATATAAGCCTATTAAAAGGGATGAATAACAAACCAAAACAGTCCCCAGATTGTAAATTGCACGATGAAAATCAAACTGCAGTTGGATGGCTGCACGAAACTGCCAGGTCAAAGTAAAAGAAATCAATCTGTTGAAAGTGTGACGTTTCTCCAAAAAGAAATTGAAAGCAATCTTTTGATAATATTTGCTCGGATAAAGATCTGTACCTTGCTTATTGCACTCTTAACAATACTTTGCTTTTCTCGGATGGGAACAATGACACTAAGTTCCTGCATGGCATATTACATGATAGATAATGAAGACAATTAAAG
>JACBKR010001583.1:0-41475 GCA_014218235.1 Colocasia esculenta | reverse complement strand
CAGGTAGAATAATAAAACAACTAGTAGTTTGCCATTTAAATTGCATGATATTGTGTTTATTGTATATTGTTTATTGTTTAAATGTAGCAGGCTCAGGCCCCAGCTCAGGACCATGGTGGACCTTCCATCATGGAGCGATTCAAGAGGATGCCCCACCCTCTTTTAAGGGGAGAGTGATCCGCTAATGGCAGAAAGCTGGATGAGGGAGACGAGAAAATCTTCCGACTATCAGGTGTCCTGATGAGGACAAGGTGACCTTAGCCGCCTACATGCTACAGGTATGCTTTTAGTTTATGCTTGTACGTTGTTTATCAAGTTGGCAATTGTTTAGTTGGTGCTTATGAAGTGTATTACAGGAGAGAGCCGATGTATGGTGGTCCTCCCTACTGCATACACGCTTTGAGGACGGAGCTGTAGATGTGGCATGGGACGCGTTCGTGAGGCTCTTCCGAGCCAAGTTCGTCCCAGAGCATATCCAGGACAAGATGGAGCAAGAATTCCTTTCCCTGACGCAAGGATCAATGACCGTCCTGGAATACGAGGCAAGGTTTTCTGAACTTTCTAAATATGCACCGCATATCGTAGAGGATGAGCGCAGGAAGACCAAGAAATTTGTGATGGGTCTCAAACCATCACTGCGGACGAGACTCGTGGCGTTCGACCCACGCACGCTAGACGAGGCCCTCAGCACATCTGCAGACAGGAGGAGAAATGGAGCATTATCTGGAAGAGAAGAAGGCGTCGCAGAAGGCCCGCAGCGACTTTCCAGCGGCAAGACAAAGAAAACGTATACCAGACACCGCAGAAATCAATGGCAGTCAGCAACTCTCAGGTACCTTCTGTACGTTCCCCCCGGTGCGAAGAGAGAGTGTCCCCATTGTGGGAAGACCCATGGAGGTTCCGAGTGCTGGTTAGTAGCGGGTAGATGCTTAAAGTGTGGGAGCAGCGACCACAAGATCAAGGATTGCCCAAGCTTCAGCAGGAAGCTCAGCGTGGAGCGCCAGTACCAGCAGTAGCGGCAGCCGCGCCAGCTACAGGAAGACCAGGAAGGCCTCAAGCCCCAGCTCGAGTGTTTGCGTTAGCTCGGAGAGGACGCCGAGCAGGCGGAGCATGTCACCGAAGGTACAGTTTTACTTTTCGGTGTGCACGCTCGGGTTTTGTTTGATACGGGTGCTACTCATCGTCAGTTTTCCCGAGCGGTTCGCTAGGCATTTAGCCCTAGAGTCAGGCATAGAGTCTGAGGAGTTAGAGTTCCTTTGTCCGTGCACACACCTGCGGGTATGGTATCGACTAGGAGTGCATTCCGTCTTTACCTGTGTGCATTGAGGATAATTCCTAGATGGGTGTTTCTTCTTGCTAAAGATGAAGGATTATGATTGTATCCTTGTCTGGATTGGCTAGAGGAGCACTACGCGTTAGTGGATGGTCGTAGGAAGAAGATTGTTTTCCGCATTCCCGGTGAGGATGAGTTCTCTCATCCCTTGCCAAAGAACTTAGCGGGAAAGTTAGTTATCTCGGCCATGAAGGCGATGCGCATGGGTGAACAAGGGTTGTGACGCATTTCTTGCCAGCGTTATGCTAGTACCCGATGCTGGTTCGTCACTGACTCTTGCAGAGATCGATGTGGTGCAGGAATTTCCAGATGTCTTTCCCGACGACTTGTCTGGATTGCCACCGGATAGAGAGATAGAGTTCACTATAGAGTTGCTTCCAGGCACCTCTCCTATCTCGAAGGCCCCATATCGGATGGCCCCTGCAGAATTAGCCGAGTTGAGGAAGCAATTGCAAGAATTGCTCGATAAGGGATTTATTCGCCCAGTGGTTTCCCCTTGGGGCGCACCTGTATTATTCGTCAAGAAGAAAGACGGGTCACTTCGGTTGTGCATTGATTATAGGAAGCTAACCAGGTGACTGTGAAGAACAGGTATCCCTTACCTCGGATTGATGATCTGTTTGACCAGTTGCGAGAGGCATCAGTGTCTTTCCAAGATTGACTTGCGATCTGGTTATCATCAGTTGAGGATTAGGAGTGAGGATGTGTCCAAGACGGCATTTAGAACCCGTTATGGACATTATGAGTTTTTGGTTCTTCCCTTCGGATTGACCAACGCCCCTGAAGCGTTCATGGATCTCATGAACCGGGTGTTTAGTCCGTATCTAGATAGCTTTGTTGTTGTGTTTATTGATGACGTGTTTGGTCTATTCTCCGGATGAGGCCACGCACCGTCAGCATTTGAGGCTAGTCTTAGAGGTTCTCTGTGAGCACAAGCTGTATGCGAAGTTCAGCAAGTGCGAGTTCTGGTTGCGCGAGGTTCATTTTCTCGGGCATGTCATCTTCGGCGCTGGTGTTGCAGTTGACCCAGCAAAGATCCAGGCAGTTATGGATTGGGATGTTCCCAAGACCCTTCGGAGATTCGTAGTTTCCTTGGGTTAGCTGGTTACTATCGGCGATTCATTGAGGGTTCTCATCCATCGCCGCCCCTATGACAAAGCTGACCAGAAAAGGTGAGAAGTTCGTATGGTCTGAGGCATGTGAGCGCAGCTTTCAGCTATTGAAGGCTAAGCTTACTTCTGCTCCGGTATTGGTATTGCCTAGTGGTCTAGAAGGTTTGCCATTTATACGGATGCATCTCAGATTGGTTTAGGCTGTGTGCTCATGCAGCAAGAGAGGGTAGTGGCTTATGCTTCTCGTCAGTTGAAGGAGCATGAGAGGAACTATCCGACTCATGATTTGGAGCTCGCAGTGTGGTTCATGCACTAAAGATCTGGAGGCACTATCTTTATGGTGTCAGATTTGAGGTGTTTACCGACCACAAGAGCTTGAAGTATCTTTTCTCCCAAAAGGAATTAAACCTGAGGCAGAGGAGATGGATTGAGTTCTTGAAGGACTATGACTTCGACCTTCAGTATCATCCTGAAAGGCGAACGTCGTAGCGGATGCTCTTAGTAGAAAGAGGTCTTCGCTCCAGCAGGATTGGAAGATGTTGGAAGATGCAGCGTGCTCTATGACCGAGTTAGAGCCATCGTTGTGTCAGGCTTTTGTAGCTCAGCTATCCCTTAGATCCTCAGTCTTGGATGAGGTGATTGAGCAGCAGAAAGCCGATCCTAGATTGTTAGAGTTAGTGGGTAAGGCGGGCATTGCTCGTGATGAGGACGGTGTGATTAGATTTCAGCACCGTGTTTGTGTCCCCGATGTGGTAGATGTCCGTGAGCATGTGTTAGCGGAGGCTCATAGATCGCGATTCTCTATTCATCCGGGTAACACTAAGATGTATCAAGACCTGAAGAGATCATTTTGGTGGTCCGGCATGAAGAAGATGTTGCGATTATGTGTCTAGATGTCTAGTATGTCAGCAGGTGAAAGCCGAGCGGCAGCGACCATCCGGCCTTATGCAGAGGATGGATATCCCCGTATGGAAGTGGGAAGCTGTCACTATGGATTTCGTATCGGGTTTGCCTCGATCTAGAAGGGGCAATGACTCGATTTGGGTAGTTGTAGATAGATTCTCGAAGACTGCTCATTTCTTGCCTATGAAGAAGAAGCAGTCAGTAGAGAGTTTAGCTAGATTGTATGTTAGCGGTATCATTAGTTGCATGGTGTGCCGAAGTCGATCATTTCGGATCGAGATCCGAGGTTTACTTCGAGATGTGGAAGGGTCTTCAGGATGCGTTAGGTTCGGAGCTTAAGCTCAGTTCGGCGTTTCATCCCCAGACCGATGGACAGTCCGAGAGGACTATCCAGACGCTCGAGGACATGTTGAGAGCGTGTTTCTGGATTGGAAGGATGATTGGGAGCGTCATTTACCTCTTGTGGAGTTCGCATACAACAACAGCTTTCATGCTAGTATCGGTATGGCTCCATTCGAGGCGTTGTATGGTAGGCCCTGCAGATCTCCTTTATGTTGGGAGGAGACTGGTGATAGGAGTTGATCGGACCGGAGTTAGTTCAGGAAACTTCGGATAAGATTCAGCTTATCAGGAAAAGGCTTGTTGCGGCACAGGATAGGCAGAAGAGTTATGCCGACAACAGGAGAAAGGATTTGGAGTTCGAGGTTGGCGATCATGTCTTCTTGAAGATATCGCCTACTCGTGGTGTTGTCAGATTTGGCAGGCATAGCAAGCTAAGCCCTAGATTCATTGGCCCATATGAGATTCTCAGACGTTTGGGCAACGTGGCGTACGATCTAGCTTTACCCCCAGCTTTGGCTAGCGTTCACCCTGTATTCCACGTGTCTATGCTCAGGAAGTATGTCCGAGATCCGTCTCATGTGATTAGTCATGAGCCCGTGGAGATCCAGCCAGATCTTTCGTATGTCGAGCAACCAGTAGCCATTCTTGACCGGAAGGTTCAGCATCTCCGGAACAAGAGTATCGCGTCGGTGAAAGTTCTATGGCGGAACTTCTCCCGTGAGGAGGCTACGTGGGAGCTTGAGGATGCGATGAAGAAGAAGTATCCCCTTTTGTTTGAGTAGTGTCGTTCTAACTTCGAGGACGAAGTTTCTTTAAGGGGGAGAGGGTGTAAGGCCCTCTAATTTCCGTCGCATTATTTGCAATTATGTGTGTATGTTTATGCTGGTGTATGTGTACATATTTACGTACGCATTAATTAGTATAATTACGTGTGCATGTGTTTATATAAACATAAATAATGTATGTATTGCATGATGATAGTATGGATACAATACCATATACATATTGCATGTATATATGTCGGTATGCATGGTTTTCTGCATAATTAGGGTTCTGGCCGAAGGCCCCTTGGCGTCAAGCCCAGGCCGTTGAGCTGGTGTCAGCGTCCAGACATGGACGCCAACACTAACTCCGGGTCCAGAGATATGGATGCCAACTCTCTGACCTGCATGCGCAGCAGAGCTGCAAGCTTCTGAAACAAGGCATGGCCACCATTGGGGGATGTCCCCCAACGGCTCTAAGCTGTCTAATCAGTAGGGTGAGTGGGTGAGGGGCTCTCCTTAACCCTGAACCCGAATTTGGTCTCTCCACTCTTTCCCTTCACCTTGCAAGAGGAGAGAAGTGAGAGAGAAAAACCCTAGAGAGTCTGTGAGAGAAAACCCATCTTGGCACCCCCAAATCCGACCCCTGGAGCTTGGTCTGGAGGTCTACTGCGACTAGGAGGAAGCTGGAGCAAAGGAGAAGACTTCCCCATCATCCCCTCGGCGTGGAGATCACCCAGGAGGCCGAAGGAAGGTGATCTAGAGGGAGTTCTGCAACTTCTTGGGACTGCCCAAGGAGGTCTTCACCAAGCTTTAAATCCCTTAGAAGAATTTTTGAAAGGCAAGTGACCTATCTATGGTGTCCCCGTATGAGTCTAGGTGGTTTTTGTCATTTTTATGGAATTTTCCTCGAGTCCTAGACCCTCTATTTCACCCAGATTTAAAGCTCGGGTCTGTGTTTCTGCACAGACCTGATTCGACGGCAAGGTCCCTGGACGCCCAGTTCCTTCTTGGCGTCCATCGACCATGCCGCTGACCCTGAGTCAGCGGCCAGAGACCGCCGCCTAGTTCTTCTGGACAGAACAGTGGGCTGTTCTGTCCCACTTATGCAGTAATTTCGGTATGTTTTATGCGATGAGGATATATGATAAAGCTTATACTCTATGTATATGGTTAGTTGTGGTGTGTGAATGAAAGGGGGATGTGATGGTGAATGTGGGATAATGATATCTTGTAAACTTGTGAGCATGACTTGTAGACAATTTTGCAAAATCCATGATTCATGATTTAAATTAGTGTGAATGCCTTAGTTTCGGTTTGATCATGAAGAATAGTGGGTCAGCATATGCGTTTGCAAATTTTAGTAATTTATCCATGCTTGTGAAATTTGTAAATAAGCTCGGTTCGGTAAAATGAAAACATGCGAAAATGGTTTGTGATAATTGATCGATAGATGTATGAATTAGGGTAATGTGGTATTCTAAATCATACATATATTAGTAGTCTCTGTACAAAACAGCAAGTGGCTAACTTACAGGATGTGTTTAGACCCATGTTAACTTAAGTTGTTAATAGCATGCTAATTAGGCGTTTTATTTTCTGTAAATTCTATATAGCTCAGAAAAATCTGAAAATTTGGGAGTATGATTATGAACCCGAAAACCGCATGTGGTAAACATTTCAGGTCATTTGGACCCGTAAATAAAGAGTTATGTGTTTTCATGAGAAATGTGAATAATTCGTACATACGATCGAAATGTGATTAGAGATTTGTTTAAACCCGCATGAAGCGTAACCTGTGTTTACTATGTGTTAAACCTTTAAAACTCTGTAGTACCATGTTAGGAAAACAGAGGTGTTCATGTGAGTAAGCAAGTGTGAATGTGATGAAAAGTGTAAAGTGTAAAAACCAGGTGTAAAACGGTAAATGTGTAAAGTGTAATTGTGCCAATGTGATACTGCTTCCGAGAAGGCAGTGGAGCCGTATCAGGGAAAAGTCCCCTGAGAAAGTTCATTGTGTGTTAAGTGACCCTAAGGGCATTAGGGGGAAATCCTGGAGGTGGACAAGTACCACTGGTTAGGGTGGAGACTTGTTTCTCCCGGTCTGCGCAGTCCAAGAGTCGCCATTGTATTGCCTAGATGGCGTCTATGTGATGTGATGTGTTTGTGTCTTTCTTTGGTGGTTTGGACTATGTGTCACGGCACCTAAAAATGTGTAAAGTGTAATGTGAAATGTGTATGTGACCATGTGTAAATGTGTAAGTGACATGTGAATGTGTATGTGTAAAGTGTAACCATGTGAGAGGAGGAAACTAGTGTAAAGAAAAATGTGAAATGCTAGATGTGTAAATGTGTTATTGAAACCCATGTGAGACTAAATCTGAAACCATGTGAATTCAGAAAATGCATGTTATTATTCTTATGTTTATGTGTGCAGAAATGTTTAGAGTCCACGTTAGGGACAACTAATGAATATGTGTGCAAATAGCATGATAGATTGTTCATATGATATATTTTAAGCAACGTTGTAGCTCTCACGTGTAGATTTATAGCCATTTAATCATGTGAAATCAGCAACCTAAAGCATGTGAAAAGGTTATGTATGTACTTAAGAACATGTGGAATCCATGCTAGTTGTGTTTCCCGTCCATGTATGTAAAAGTTCATGTTGATAGCTCTCATGTTTGATTCTTTAAAGATTAAAGTTTCATGAGTAAGTTGAATAGAGACCATATGATAGGTGAAGTCTATTTTAGAAATCTGAAAGCATGAGTTATGTATAAAATTGTAAAATGTTCATGATAGGTTGAAAACTTGAAATGACTAGCATGCTATGTGTTGCTAATTGTAATGTGCATGTAGAACCACTAGGACTTCTAAGTGTACATCATGAGTAGTGTTACTTGCTGAGTCCTTGGACTCACTCCTTTGCGGCGTACAGGTGTAGTTGGTGACACGACACCGCTTGAGGAGACAGTGGAGACGGACTCCGAGCGCGGAGACTAGCTAGTTGTTGGAGTTCTTTAAGAATTGTGTATTTCATAGTATGTAATTTTGAACATTGTACTAGAAGTATCATGAGAATGATGTATAAGTGTGGACATTGTATTTAATTTCAGCAATTTAATTTATGTGAACTCTTAGTTCCCTTTTGTTAATTGCAAACTGCATGTATGTTTAATGTGGATGATGAATGAGTGATGACATTGGTCTTTTTACTTCCGCTACTCTGTTGTATATTCGCGTGTATCTCAGCTGTTTGTATCGTTTGGGTAAATGTCCCACTGTGGCAGCACTTGTTATACCGACGGGGTTGGTATAATCGTACCGGTATAATGAGGGCCGTCACATCAAGTATCATGATTCTAACATGATCAATTGAAGTAAGAGCTTAGTGTTTTACTTCGTATATGACGAAGTGAACTTCGGATATGAAGAAGTAAACTTCACATATTTCTTTAGCAAACAAAGTTATACTTAGAATTTCTAGAGAATGATTTGTATATCTGAGCATGCTTTAGGGATTCTATTCTATGATATGAGGGACATATTCTTTTGTTTATAAGTAGATAATTGTTTATTTTGTCATCTTCAAAACTATTGTATATTATGGATTAAATCTTTAAATATGCTATGTATCTATTTTGGATAGAGGTTCAACACGACAGTCCTCCTAGGAGTTCCGGGAGGTGTGTCGTGCGTGCCCTGAGCCTGCTGGGCTTGTCTTAGTAACGAGCCAACTGTGCTGTTTGCTTGTTGTGGTTGCCCCGCTTGTTCCCAGTTCGCCTGGTGCTCGACACTTGAGGGCTTGTCCCATTTAGAGGTTGTTTACTGCTGCCTGGGACCCCCAGTTGCCGCGCCAATTGAGGGAGTATTCCATGCGGCGGGCATGCTCGAGTGACAGACTCTGGTAGCTGAGGAGAAAACGGTGGTGGATAGCAGCATAGAGTCATTTTCATAGCTCTCTTAGTTAAGTCTGGGACGCCGAGGTGGTTTGGTTGTTCTTCCGGCGCAGATCAACTAGTTTTTTCTCACTGCCTCTTTCGACAATGGTTCCAGAGCCACGTCGCGGTGCCAAGCGTGGGGCCACAGCTTGGCCAGGCTGCGGTTGTTACTGTTGTGTGGTGGCTCGCTGACCTCACTCTTCTGGAGTGGTTGTAGGCAGGAGTTGATGGTTGGCAAGCAGAGGGAGTGGTCTGTGTGTCCTCTTCTTAACTGCCAATGGTGGTGGCTTGGTTACTATTTATAAGTGTGTTCCGTTGCCCTGGCCTGCACGGTGGTTGTAGTCTGGTCGTGTCTAGTTTCCTTGGGCATCTTTGGTCTGGCCTTGTTGGCATGTGCTTCTGGTGGCTTCTGCGTTGCGTGCTCTCTCGGTGCGCCTTGTGTGGGCCCGGCCGTTGTTCTATAGTTAGTTGCTTGGTGCCTGTCCATAGTGGCACTGGTGTGTGTGGCTTCCTGACCTCGTAGTGTGTCCGAGGTCCGGGGTGGTTGTGCTTGAGGGTCCTCTACCTTGTGGAGTTTGAGGCGGCCGTGCTTGTGGTGAGACGTCATTAATTCTCACGTGGTTGCTCGGTGTCATTCGTGGTGACACCTATTGTGTACCTTTCTGACTTTGTGGAGGTCTGGGGGATGGATGTGCTTGTGTGGTGAGACTTTAGTCTCACGTGGTTGCTCCGATGTTCCATGAGCTCTTTGTCTCGGTGTGTGTGTACCAAGGGTTGCTTCTGCATCTTGTTCGACTCCGTTAGTTTTAGGGGAATCATGACTGGCCCGACCTGGTTGTGGGTCATGGTGTTACTCTATTCCGCTACTTTGTAGTACTCTGCAGTATGTGTTTCTTGCTCTACTGCTTTCTAGGGTAGTTGATTCCTCTTTTCTTTGGAGTTCATGCTGCTCTGACTGGTAATAGACTGGATATCTCTACTAGGCCTTGTTCGCGAGGCTCACCCCCTACTTTCCTCAGGTAGGGACTCGCTATCGCAGAAATTCATTGCCGGATGGTTGAGGTGGTGGTTGGTTCCTCCGTGCGTTGCCAGCAGTATGAGAGTGTGAGCGTGAGAGCTCTTGTACCGGTGTGAGTTGAGAGTTGCCTTTTTGCAAGTTCTCGGGATATGCCCCTTAAGGATTGCACTTTTCTTTCTGTACCTGTACTTTTATTTGGGACAAGTTGTACATAATTTCCTTATTAGTGTACGAACTTTCCTATTATAGTTATTTGAAATCATTGTTTATCTCACTAGACTAAATTCTAACCCTTCTGGGTCTTCAGATCTGTGTGTGACGGTGTGATCTTTGGGGTCTCTGGCGGGGGTCTAGGAGGTCGGGTCATTATACGGGGGCCATGTAAAGAGCAATTCTCATTTCATGGTTTCAGTTTTTTACGCACGCACAAAACATTAAAGTGGTTATGGCCTTATGGAGTTCTGCCCCTCTGCTGCGGGACCGCAGGAAGGGGTATGGGGAGAATAATCGGGAGTTAGAAAAAGGGGGTTAAAAGTTATTTTTGTCATTCTCTTATTAATTGATAAAATAAAAGAATTTTTGCACACATTTTTTAAGAGAAGTTAACTGCAATAGCATATTTGCAACTTTTCCTATTTAAGAGTGCCAGTTTAAAAAATATATTAATAATAATGATACATTTGTCATTTTTATGGTTTTTTTTGAGAAAGAGAACCTATTTGACATATTTTTGCAATCAAATGACCAAAGTCAAAATTGAATAACCAATTGTTAGTACTAATTCTTAAATGAGTGCCCCCCCCCCCCCCCAAACTGCTTAAGTTTTGCGTGCAGCACCGTAAAAATAGAGAAAATATTTCCTATAATGAGTCTGAAGGCACTTTATGCACACCAATTGTCGGGAAGACCCACCTCATCATGGAAAGCATAAATTATTGTTACGTTCATATGAGATGACATCTAGCTTGTTGGGAAAGCTAGGGAAAAGCGAACCCCACCTAGTTCCGAAATGACAAAGGAAAGCTCTTATTACAAGATCGCAAGGGCCAGTCTGAGCCCGCATCTTCTTCCCAACTAGCTCGCCTCTGGACCCTTGTCATTAACACTTGCACGGAGCTGTGACACGTCCCGGATTAAGCACGTCAGGTTCTCATGGGACGAGCCCCCCACCTCCACGGCCCTCCTCGCCTTCTCTGCCAGTAGTCTCGCCCTCTCCCTCCTCTCCTGCCCTTCCACGCCGCCGTCCATCAACGCCCTCACCGCCGCCTCCACCTCCTCTCTCTTCACCAGCTTCCGGAACTGCCCACTGACCATCCACTTGACCTGTCTCTTCACCTCGATGGAGATGCCGACCCTCAGCACCTCCACCACCAACCTCTCGATGAGGAAGTGGTCTGCGAATAAAGGCCAGGTGATCATGGGAACCCCGACGGATATCGCCTCCAGCACGGAGTTCCACCCACAGTGCGAGACGAACCCGCCCACTGCCGGGTGCGAGAGGATGGCCAACTGCGGAGCCCAGCCCCTGATGACCAGTGACCTCTCCTTCGTCCTCTCCTCGAACCCTCCTTGGAGAAGCCAATCTTCCAGCTCCTGTGACTGATCGTTGGCTTTGATCACTAGTATAAAGGGGTTGCCTGATGCTTCTAACCCCATCCCTATTTCGATGATCTGTATCGGCGGGGTGTGGGAGAGGCTGCCGAAGCTGATTAAGATAACAGATCCAGGCTTTCTCGAGTCGAGCCAGCTAAGATAAAATCTGCTGTCGACCGCGGCCGTGTCCCCCCTCGCGGCTCGGTCCTCCACGTCCAAGTTGTTGTAGAAGCAGACGGGCCCGACCGCCCAAGCCTTCTTACCCGTGGCCTTCTGATAACTATCAATGTAGAGAGTCTCCAGCTCATAAAAGCTGTCGAACACCACACCATCAGAGGTCTCATCAGCCTCTATGAGCTCATTCCGATACCTCTCTAGGTCGCTCCCCTCGAAGAAGGGAACCTGGTCTTTGGTAATCTCTACCCGATGAGGCAGACCTGGCACCACGAAGGACTCCATCTCGTCGGCAAAGCCATCAGTGACCTTGTACTGCCGGATATTGCGGTGGCACAGAACGCTGAAGCAGCAGGTCGCATGGAAGGCAAGCCGGGGGACGCCGAGCTCGTTTGCCAACCCCTGTGTCCACGGGTGGCACATGTCGGAGATGATGCAGCTAGGACGGCACTGCTGCCGGAGGTACGCCGCGAGCGGTTCCCTCAGGATGCTGAGCCCGTTGAAGAATTTGTTGCCGGTATCGAGGGATGGGACCAGGTCGACGCTCTCGCAGCCCTCCGGCAGGCCGAGCTCGGCGCAGGGGAATGGGAGCTCGACGAAGCGGATGGGTAGGCCCAACGCCTGGGAGCGCTCGATGGCCGTCCGGGTACGTGTGGCGTTGACAGGGGTCGTGATGAAGCTGACCAAGACGCCGCGCTCGGCGAGGAGGCGGGCGATGTCGACCATGGGGATCATGTGGCCGGGGGCGAAGAAAGGGACCAGGACCAAGTGGGGAGTGCTTTGACTGCTCTCTCCGTCCATGGCAACTGCATGCTCCTCCATATTCGAAGAAGAATCTGCGCAAGGGTAGCACTTAGCAGCTGCCGCGGAAAGAAGGTGATGAGGGATATATATCGAGCAGAATGGGGCGGCCCTGGCTGCGTTTATCAGAGTGCTCTCTCCCCCAGCATAGATTATTGATGAGGAGAGATAGGCATTGCGGGTGTCGACAGATGCTACAACATGGGTGCGGGGAAACGGCCTCCATCACAGCTTGCCTCTCCCAGCTGGCTGCAGGTGCACAATTTGCTCGTCTGAGTGCGCATACGTGGCCCCTTTGCCTAGCCCTGTCTGTAACACTTGTAGCCTCGCTTCACTTTAACTGGTGTTAGACCAGCTGTAACGACTCTTCAGGGATAAGGATTGCAGACGACAAGATAGACTCCTCTCTGCCAGCGCCGAGCTTTGACCTGCCAACTTCTATAAAGTAATCTATCCAGATTAGAAGATTTGAATAGCTTAACTTTATTTCTACTCATGGAGTTATTTTTGTCACAAATTAAAAGGAGTTCTTTTGGGTTAAATAACTTCTCAATAAATGGTTACTTTTTAGGTATTTGGTTATATATTTTTTTTAATTTTTTCTCTTAAATTTAAAAAGAAGAACGGATGTATTGACACATTTGATAAACATTTTTTATTTTAGAGAAGAAAATTTACTCAATGTAAATCTTCCTCAAAACAAAAATATGGATAGAGCAATTTTTTTAAAAACAATACCCCACTCACTCCTCCTCTCCCAACTGCCCCCATAGTCCCCTCCTCCCCCTCCTCCCCTGCACAACACCCTCTTGCGGAACCCCCCCCCCCACCTATGCAACCCCCTCCTCCTCCCCCCCCCCCACCGCCCCCTCCTCCCTTGTGCAGCCCCCTCTTGCAGAACCCCCCCCCCCACCTACGCAGCCCCCTCCTCCTCTCCCCCCTTCCCCTCCGTCGCCCCCTCCTCCCCCTACGCAGCCGCCTCATGCACACCCCCCCTCCTCCTCCCTGCGCAGCCCCCTCCCCCCCTCCCCCCCTTGCATAGCCCCCCTGCGCTGCCCCCTCCTCCCCCTCCCCGCAGCCCCTTCCTCCCCCCCCCCCACCACACCATTATCTTCTCTACCAACACATCAAAATAAATTTTAATTTTTTTATGAAACACATAACGTTAAATTTTCATAGTTTTAAATTTAAAGTTAAAAATTGACACAACATAATGTTTTAGATAAGAATATTTTTTAAAAAAAAGTGTTCACAAACACCCTATAACCCCATTCAAAGTGGCTATAGCAGTTAGAAAGTTGGTAGGAGATGACTCCTCCTACTTACATCTTATAAGAGAAGAAAGAACCCAGCTAGTGGACGTGCGAGACCTGCAAGAGCAGAAAGAACCTAGTCGATGGATGTGCGGGACCTGCAAGAACAGAGAGGACATCAAAGGTCCCCAATTTGAAGAACTTGGGGAGAACCCTTTGATACCTAAGTCAGTTAGAGACTTGATTAAAGATGTTGAAAGGTTTAGAACAAAAGAGTTTGTGTATATCTTGATATGGGGGGTTTAGATTCCTTTATATAGTCCAAGCTTGGGCAGTTCACATGCGGACAAGTTGCAATAGGTCATTGAAGGCAGCAATTAAGGTCTAATGGAGAGGCATTGAGGAGATTGTGGCATGAAAACTTCCCAGATCGTGAGAGGTCACTCCAATATATTTTTGTAAGGCCCTTGATTTTCATCTTGCTTGCTTAAGTATATATATATATATATGTAAGGCCCTTGATTTTCATCTTGCTTGCTTAAGTATATATCTATATATATATATATAATATAATATATATATATATATATATAATATATATATAGTGTATACTATTGATGTATAGATTATGTTTAGTTTATTTTATAAATTGTATGAATTAGTATTATTGCAATGTACATATTGTATACAAGTATATATACATATATATATATATTTATGTGTGTGGTGTTTATAGATTCTACATATTTTTTTTGTAGTATATTTTGTCGGCCAGTCGCGTCAACATCGGCTGACGTTGACTGATAATCGGCGGCAGTATCGATGGACGCCCACTCTGATAGGCGACCAGAGATGTGGACGTCAATATCTCAGACCAGTTAACGTTTCCAGATCCAGAAACGCCTCCGGAAATTTCGCCATCTGTTTTAGAAACCGTCCCCAACGGCTTAAGACTTACCCCTTTCGCATGTCTGGCCCTCAACCCTTATATTACCCAGTTTTCGGCCAGATCCATCCTTTTGATTCTTGGGTCAAAAACCTAGTTTTTGGTGCAGACATCCAACTTGAATCTGAGAGATCCGACTTCGGGAGGCTTCATCCGGCGATCTGCATCGAATGGTGACAACTCTGAACATCCGGGAACGATTTCCCCATGTTGGTGTGCTGTGAAGATCAACAGAGAACCCGGATAAAGGGAGATTTGAAGTCTCTTTGGCACAGGCCGAGGAGGGCTTCCCCGGCTTGAATCGTCACCTGTGGATTTTATAGGAGGCAAGTACCCCACTCATATCAACCCTACATGTGTCTAGTATGTCCCAGGAATTTTACGGATTTTCCTCGTGTCCTGGAACCCTCCATTCAAGAAATCTGTTAGCGTTCAGTCTGTGTTTATGCAGACATGATATTAACGGCAGGATCCCTTGCCGCTAATATCATAAATTGGCGGCATCATATACTGCCGTTAACTTATAGACGGCTACCCCCATGCCGTCAAGTTCTTCAGACTGCAACAATGTGCAGGTCTGCCCTTTCTATAAGCTAATTTTCGATATTTTCCGCATGAGGATATACGGTAAATTTTATATAATATGTAAATATACACTGTTGGGTTGTACAATGAGTTTTTGTGAAATTCTTTTGTATTTTCCTTAATTATTAGAATTCTTTGAATGATAATCACCGACAGAATTTTAATCTTGAAAAAAAATCGTGTTTGTGAAATATGTATAGCATTTAACTATCATGAAATTTTTGTACACTGTTTATGAGGTCTAATGCATGATATAAAAGTTTGGGAAATTTATAATATCTATATAGTTTATTAAATTTCTGACCGGAAAAATAGTGAATATGTCTACTCAATGTAGAAAAGTTAATAATTCGTGCGAAATTAGTTAAATTCCTATGAATTGACATATAATTAGTACTGTCAGAATTCATATATATATTAAGTTGTGGTCCGAACAATGAAAATTCATGTCAATTTGACTATTTTTAATTTGATAACCTCACTGTTAGAATTTTCAGAAATTATGTGTGATTCAGAAAAATGTGAATATTGGTATGCATGATGGTTAGACTGTGATAGATTTTTGGTTAAATTTCTGTACTGAATTGATGACATAGCTATAATGTTTGTTTTATGTTAGATATTAACAAATAATGCATGTTAATATGATTAGTGTTTAATTCTGTAAATTTCAGCATGATTAGACTTGTTGTAAAACTTGATTATACTGAAGACAGTAGTACCATGCTAGGTAATACTGAAGAATGTAGTGTGCGAACATGAGATGAATGTGTAAAAATTGTGCATTTAGAAGTGTGTGGAAACTTGAGAAAATGTATAAATGTGCCAATGGGTGACACTGCTACCTTAGAGGCTGTGGAACTGTACTGTGGTAAAGTCCCCACAGGAAAGTTCAAAGTGTGTGATGTCCCATGGGCATTGGGATTAAATCCTGGAGGCGAACAAGTATCGCTGGTTAGGGTGTAGAGTGTCTTCTCCCGGTTCTGCGCAGTAACTAAGATTTATCACTGGAATGCCTAGGTGATAGATATGGATGTGATTAATGTGTGTCCTTCTAAAGTGGTTTGGGCTATGTGTCACGACATTAAGAAATTGTGAAAATGTGTTTAAGTGAAAAGAAATGTGTAAATTGTGAAACTGTATAAGTGAATATGTGTTCATGTAGTTCTTGTGATAACATGCAAAAAGGATAAATTTCTTGTGAATGTGACATGATAATAGCAAAACAGCGAGCTTTTCATAAATGTAAATGTGTTAACTATGTGAAATTTATTTTAGAATTCATGCTAAAATAGTCGTTATGAAATGTGTAAATCTATGTTTAAAATGATCAATATTTAGCATATGAATGGTTGAATGAAATTAGTTTAACATATTGAGAGTATGTAGAAAGCATGTGATAGGTTAAGTTATGTTGTACAAAAGAAATTCCATGTGTAATATGTGTAGAAATTATGCATAGGTCTCTATTTGAATAAATTGTCAAATCCATGCATTATGTGTTAATGGTGTAGCATAAGGATATGGAGATTACTGATCATGTATGTTAGTGTGGTTGGTGTACTTTATGAGTTTCTTTTGAACTCATTCTTGCTTCGGCGTATAGGTGCAGACGTTTCTACTTCTTCCGAGGAGATCGTTAGGACGACTCGAGCGGGAGTAGGAGATCTTGTTGTGGATTTAGCATTGTACTTTCCCTACTTCATAGTATGTAATAAAGACTCTGCGTAGTCTCAATGTGGACAATGTATTTATTTTATTTTATTTTCAGTTATGAAAAGTTAGCTCTCTTTTCTTCTATACGACTGTGAATAGAATATGGATGATGGAATAAGAATTTCTTTTCAGTTCTTTCAATTCCGCTGTCATATGTATATATATTTGTGTATGTTTCAGCCTATCATACTAGTGTTGGGTAAATGTCCACTGTGGCGACACTTTCTATATCGACGTGGGTTGGTAGAACCGTACCGATATAAAGAGGGTCGTTATAGAGATTGGTATCAGAGCGTCAGGCTGAAATTGTACATAAATATGCATATACCATCATCTTCATTGTATGCTAAGTCTGTGTAGATTGTCCACATAGATAAGTAAATAGTTAGAAATTAGATAGTTTAGTTCTAAATTGTGATTAATCCATTTTGCAGGCTATGGCTTCGCGTGGTAGGCGTGGGTGTTCCTGCTCGTGATGGCGAGCAGAGGAGAGATGAGCCTCGGCGTTGAGGATCAGGGTGAGCAGCAGGCCCCTGCACCCCAGGGTCCTGTACTTCCCCCACCGCCACTAGTAGACTATGGAGTGTTCATGCAGGGTTTGGTGCAGGCGATGCAAACGCAGGCCCACACTCAGGATGCACTCCAGGCTCAGTTGGAGGCTCAGGTTAGAATAATAAGATAAAGTGGTCTGTTTTATTAATGCATGATTGTTATGTATATGTGTTAATTATGTTGTTTGTTGTAGCAGGCTCAGGTGCCAGCTCCCCAGGCTGACCATGGTGGACCCTCCATCATGGAAAGGTTCAAGAGGATGTCGCCACCCTCTTTTAAGGGGAGAGCGATCCATTATTACTGAGAGCTGGATGAGGGAGATTGAGAAGATCTTCTGGGCCATTAGGTGCGCTGAGGACGACAAGTCACTTTAGCCACCTATATGCTACAGGTATGTGTAATTTAATCTAGTGGTATTACTTTAAGTATAGATTATGTTGGTTAGTTCTCATGGATGGTTTGGCAGGAGCGAGCCGATGTGTGGTGGTCCTCGTGTTACGTACTCGGTTCGAGGATGGTGCTGTGGAGGTGGTTGGGATGAGTTCGTGAGGCTTTTCGAGCCAAGTTTGTTCCGGAGCACATCCAGGACAAGATGGAGCAGGAGTTCCTCTCATTAACTCAGGGCTCCATGACTGTGCTGGAGTACGAGGCCAGGTTTGCCGAGCTATCGAAGTATGCCCCTCATATTGTAGCTGATGAGCGCAGGAAGGCGAAGAAATTCGTGATGGGTTTGAAACCATCGCTGAGGACAAGGTTGGTGGCTTTCGACCATCGTAACCTCGAGCAGGCGCTCAGCGCGGCATGTCGGCAGGAGGGAGAGATGGAGCAGTATCTGGAGGAGAAGAAGGCTTCTCAAAAGAGGCCAGCAGCTCCTTTCCAGAGACAGGAGAGGAAGAAGGCGACTTTCCAGTCACCGCAGCGTCCTGTGGCATCGGGCAGTGGTCAGGTATCTTCTCAACGTTCCCCTAGTGGTAAGAAGGAGTGTCCTCATTGCGGGAGGGCACATGGTGGTACGGAGTGTTGGATGGTAGCGGGGAGTGCTTGAAGTGCTGAGCAGCGACCATAAGATCAAGGATTGTCCGAGGCTTCAACAGGGAGCCCAGCGTGGACCAGCCCCAGTACAGCAGCAGCAGCGCCAGCGACAGGACGACCAGGGAGACCGAGCCCCAGCTCGAGTGTTTGCTTTAGCTCGTGAGGACGCCGAGCAGGCGGATCATGTCACCGAAGGTACGGTTTGCTTTTAGGTGTGCACGCTCGGGTTTTGTTCGATACGGGTGCTACTTACTTGTTCATTTCCAAGCGTTTTGCTAGGCAGTTAGCCATAGAGTCAGGATTAGAGTATGAGGATTTAGAAGTTCCTTTGTCTGTGCACACACCTACGGGCACGGTATCGACTAGGAAGTGTATTCCGTCCTTACCGGTGTGCATTGAGGATAGAGTCCTAGAAGGGTGTTTCTTCTTGCTTAAGATGAAGGACTATGATGCTATCCTTGGTCTGGATTGGCTAGAGGAGCACTATGCATTAGTAGATTGTCGTGGGAAGAAGATTGTTTTCCGCATTCCTGGTGAGGATGAATTTTCTCATCCTTTGCCGAGGAACTTAGCAGGAAAGTTTGTCATCTCTGCCATGAGGGCAATGAGAATGGTGAACAAGGGTTGTGACGCTTTTCTTGCCAGCGTGGTTTTAGTACCCAAGGCTGATGAGTCACTAACTCTTGCAGAGATAGATGTAGTGCAGGATTTTCCATATGTCTTTCCTGATGATTTATCTGGATTGCCACCGGCTAGAGAGATAGAGTTCACTCTAGAGTTGCTTCCAGGCACCTCTCCTATCTCGAAGGCACCTTATCGGATGGCACCTGCGGAATTAGCTGAGTTAAGGAGGCAGTTGCAGGATTTGTTAGATAAGGGATTTATTCGCCCTAGCATTTCCCATGAGGCGCACCTATCTTATTCGTGAAGAGAAGGATGGGTCACTTAGGTTATGCATCGATTATAGGAAGCTAAACCAAGTGACGGTGAAGAACCGATATCCCTACCTCGGATTGATGATTTGTTTGAGCAGCTGCAGAATGCATCGGTCTTTCTAAGATTGATTTGCATTCTGGCTATCATCAGTTGAGGATTAGGAGTGAGGATGTGTCCAAGACGGCATTAGAACCCGTTATGGACATTATGAGTTTTTGGTCCTTCCGTTTGGTCTAACCAACGCCCTGCAGCGTTCATGGATCTCATGAACAGGGTGTTTAGACCATATCTAGATAGTTTTGTTGTAGTCTTCATTGATGACGTGTTGGTCTACTCTCCGATGAGGCCACACATCGTCAGCATTTGAGGATAGTGTTAGAGGTTCTCCGTGAGCACAAGCTGTATGCAAAATTCAGCAAGTGCGATTTTTGGATGCGCGAGGTTCATTTCCTTGGGCATGTTATCTCCGGTGCTGGTGTAGCAGTGGATCCAGTGAAAGTCCAAGCTATTATGGATTGGGAGATTCCCAAGACTCCTTCGGAGATTCAGAGTTTCTTGGTTTAGCAGGTTATTATCGGCGATTTATTGAGGGATTTCATCCATCGCCGCACCACTGACTCAACTGACCAGGAAGGGAGTGAAGTTTGTCTGGTCCGAGGAGTGTGAGAGTAGTTTTCAATTATTGAAGACTAAACTCACATCGGCTCCTGTATTAGTTTTACCGAGCGGTGTAGAGGATTTGCTATCTACACGGATGCTTCTCGGATTGGCCTTGTTGTGCTTTGTGTTGATGCAGCAAGGAAGGGTAGTAATATATGCTTCGAGGCATGTGAAGAGCATGAGCGAAACTATCCGACTCATGATCTTGAGCTTGCGGCAGTGGTTCATGCACTAAAAATCTGGAGGCACATATCTTTATGGTGTCAGATTTGAGGTGTTCACTGACCACAAGAGCCTAAAGTATCTTTTCTCCCAAAGGATTAAACCTAGGCAGAGAAGATGGATTGACTTCCTGAAGGACTATGACTTCGACCTCCAGTATCATCCTGGAAAGGCAAATGTCGTAGCAGATGCCCTTAGTAGAAAGAGGTCGCACTCCAGCAGAGGACTGGAAGATGTTGGAGGATGCAGCGGTGCGATGACCAAGTTGGAGCCATCGTTGTGCCGAGCTTTTGTGGCTCAGCTGTCCATAGGTCAGGTGTTGGATGAGGTGATCAAGCATCAGAAAGCCGACCCTAGACTCAAGAATTAGTGGGCAAAGCGGGTATTGCTCGTGATGAGGATGGTGGGATTAGATTCCATCACCATGTCTGTGTTCCAGACATTGTAGATATCGTGAGCATGTTTTAGCAGAAGCTCATAGATCTAGGTTCTCTATTCATCCGTACACTAAGATGTACCAGGATTTGAAGAGATCTTTTGGTGGTCTGGTATGAAGAAGGATGTAGCTGAGTTTGTGTCTAGATGTCTAGTGTGCCAGCAAGTGAAGGCCGAGTGGCAGCGACCATCTGGTCTTATGCAGAAGATGGAGATCCCAGTTTGGAAGTGGGAAGCTGTCACTACGGATTTTGTTAAGGTTTGCCTCGATCTAGACGAGGTAATGACTCGATTTGGGTAGTGGTGGATAGATTCTCGAAGACTGCGCATTTCTTGCCTATGAAGAAGAAGCAGTCAGTAGAGAGTTTAGCTAGACTGTATGTTAATAGTATTATTAGATTGCATGGGGTACGAAGTCGATCATTTCGGATCGAGATCCGAGATTTACTTCGAGGCTGTGGAAGGGTCTTCAGGATGCGTTAGGTTCGGAGCTGAAGCTCAGTCGGCGTTTCATCCCCAGACAGATGGACAGTCCGAGAGGACTATCCAGACGCTTGAGGATATGTTAAGGGCATGTGTGCTGGATTGGAAGGATGATTGGGAGCGCCATTTACCTTTAGTGGAGTTCGCATATAACAACAGTTTTCATGCGAGCATTGGCATGGCTCCATTCGAGGCTTTATATGGTAGGCCCTGCAGATCTCCTTTGTGTTGGGAGGGGACCGGTGATAGGCAGTTGATCGGTCCGGAGTTAGTTCAAGAGACTTCGGATAAGGTCCAGCTTATTAGGAAGAGCTTGTTGCGGCACAGGATAGGCAGAAGAGTTATGCCGACAACAGAGGAAGGATTTGGAGTTCGAGTAGTAGGCATAATGTCTTTTTGAAGATTTCGCCTACCCGTGGTGTAGTTAGATTTGGCAGGCATAGTAAGTGAGGCCTAGATTCATTGGCCCGTATGAGATTCTCCGACGATTGGGCAACGTGGCATATGAGCTAGCTTTACCTCCAGCATTGGCTAGCGTTCATCCTGTTTTTCACGTATCTATGCTCAGGAAGTATGTCAGAGATCGTCTCATGTTATTAGCCACGAGGCAGTGGAGATCCAGCCAGATCTTTCTTATGTAGAGCAACCAGTAGCTATTCTTGATCGGAAGGTTCAACATCTTCGGAACAAGAGCATTGCGTCAGTAAAGGTCTTATGGCGTAACTTCTCGTGAGAGGAAGCTACTTGGGAGCTTGAGGATGCAATGAAAAAGAAGTATCCTCAGTTGTTTGAGTAGTGTCAGTCTAACTTCGAGGACGAAGTTTCTTTATGGGGGAGAGGGTGTAAGGGCCTTGATTTTCATCTTGCTTGCTTAAGTATATATATATATATACATATAAGTGTATACTATTGATGTATAGATTATTGTGTATAGTATTTATTTATACAAATTGTATGAATTAGTATTATTGTAATGTACATATTGTATACAAGTATATATACTATATATATATATATATTTATGTGTGTGGTGTTTATAGATTCTACATATTTTTTTGTAGTATATTTTGTCGGCCAGTCGG
Organism: Colocasia esculenta; assembly: GCA_014218235.1. Taxonomy (NCBI): domain Eukaryota; kingdom Viridiplantae; phylum Streptophyta; class Magnoliopsida; order Alismatales; family Araceae; genus Colocasia; species Colocasia esculenta. The sequence continues at coordinate 19,592 of JACBKR010001583.1, read as the reverse complement.
CGTCAACATCGGCTGACGTTGACTGATAATCGGCGGCAGTATCGATGGACGCCCACTCTGAATAGGCGACCAGAGATGTGGACATCAATATCTCAGACCAGTTACGTTTCCAGATCCGGAAACGCCTCCGAAAATTTCGCCATCTGTTTTAGAAACCGTCCCCAACGGCTTTAAGACTTACCCCTTTCGCATGTCTGGCCCTCAACCCTTTATATTACCCAGTTTTCGACCAGATCCATCCTTTTGACTCTTGGGTCAAAAACCTAGTTTTTCTGTGCAAACCTCCAACTTGAATCTGAGAGATCCGACTTCGGGAGGCTTCATCCGGCGATCTGCATCGACTGGTGACAACTCTGAACATCCGGGAACGATTTCCCCACGTTGGTGTGCTGTGAAGATCAACAGAGAACCCGGATAAAGGGAGATTTGAAGTCTCTTTGGCACAGGCCGAGGAGGGCTTCCCCGGCTTGAATCGTCACTTGTGGATTTTACAGGAGGCAAGTACCCCACTCATATCAACCCTACATGTGTCTAGTATGTCCCAGGAATTTTACGGATTTTTCTCGTGTCCTGGAACCCTCCATTCAAGAAATCTGTTAGCGTTCAGTCTGTGTTTATGCAGACAGGATATTAACGGCAGGATCCCTTGCCGCTAATATCATAAATTGGCGGCATCATATACTGCCGTTAACTTATAGACGGCTATCCCCATGCCGTCAAGTTCTTCAGACTGCAACATGTGCAGGTCTGCCCTTTCTATAAGCTAATTTTCGATATTTTCGCATGAGGATATATGGTAAATTTTATATATATGTAAATATACATGTTTGGGTGTACAGTGAGTTATTGTGAATTCTTTTGTAATTTGCCTTAATTATTAGAATTCTTTGAATGATCAACCGACAGAATTTTAATCTTGAAAAAATCTCGTTTGTGAAATATGTATAGCATTTAACTATCATGAAATTTTTGTACACTGTTTATGAGGTCTAATGCATGATATAAAAGTTTGGGAATTTTATAATATCTGTATAGTTTATTAAATTCTGAGCCGGAAAAATAGTGAATATGTCTACTCAATGTAAAAAGTTAATAATTCTGTGAAATTAGTTAAATCCTATGATTGACATATAATTAGTACTGTTAGAATTCATATATATATATTAAGTTGTGGTTCGAACATGAAAATTCATGTCAGTTTGACTATTTTTACATTTGATAACCTCACTGTTAGAATTTTCAGAAATTATGTATGATTCAGAAAAATGTGAATATTGGTATGCATGATGGTTAGACTGTGATAGATTTTTGGTTAAATTTCTGTACTGAATTGATGACAATAGCTATATATGTTTGTTTTATGTTAGATATTAACAAATAATGCATGTTAATATCATTAGTGTTTAATTCTGTAAATTTCAGCATGATTAGACTTGTTGTAAAACTTGATTAATACTAAAGACAGTAGTACCATGCTAGGTAAAACTGAAGAATGTATGTATGCGAACATGAGATGAATATGTAAAAATTGTGCATTTAGAAGTGTGTGGAAACTTGAGAAAATGTATAAATGTGGCCAATGGGTGACACTGCTACCTTAGAGGGCTGTGGAACTGTACTGTGGTAAAGTCCCACGGGAAAGTTCAAAGTGTGTGATGTCCCATGGGCATTGGGATAAATCCTGGAGGCGAACAGTATCGCTGGTTAGGGTGGAGAGTGCTTCTCCCGGTTCTGCGCAGTAACTAAGATTATCACTGGAATGCCTAGGTGATAGATATGTGATGTGATTAATGTGTGTCCTTCTAAAGTGGTTTGGGCTATGTGTCACGGCATTAGGAAATGTGAAAATGTTTTTAAGTGAAAAGAAAATTGTAAATTGTGAAACTGTATAAGTGAATATGTGTTCATGTAGTTCTTGTGATAACATGCAAAAAGGATAAATTTCTTGTGAATGTGACATGATAATAGCAAAACAGCGAGCTTTTCATAAATGTAAATGTGTTAACTATGTGAAATTTATTTTAGAATTCATGCTAAAATAGTCGTTATGAAATGTGTAAATCTATATTTAAAATGATCAATATTGCATATGAATGTTTGTTGAATGAAATTAGTTTAACATATTGAGAGTATGTAGAAAGCATGTGATAGGCTTAAGTTATGTTGTACAAAAGAAATTCCATGTGTAATATGTGTAGAAATTATGCATAGGCTCCTATTTGAATAATTGTCAAATCCGTGCATTATGTGTTAATGGGTAGCATAAGGATATGGAGATTACTTGATGCATGTATGTTTAGTGTGGTTGGTGTTACTTTATCAGTTCTTTGAACTCATTCTTGCTTCGGCGTACAGGTGCAGACGTTTCTACTTCTTCGAGGAGATCGTTAGGAGCGACTCGGAGAGCGGAGTAGGAGATCTTGTTGTGGATTTAGCATTGTACTTTTCCTTACTTCATAGTATGTAATAAAGACTCTGCGTAGTCTCATGTGGACAATGTATTTATTTTATTATTTTCAGTTATGAAAAGTTAGCTCTCTTTTCTTCTATACGGACTGTGAATAGAATATGGATGATGGAATAAGAATTTCTTTTCAGTTCTTTCAATTCGCTGTCATATGTTATATATTTGTGTATGTTTCAGCCTATCATACTAGTGTTGGGTAAATGTCCCACTGTGGCGACACTTTCTATTCGACGTGGGTTGGTAGAACCGTACCGATATAAAGAGGTCATTACAATTTTTGTTATGAGGAGTGCACGCCTCTCAGAGGCGCGCAACAAAGGCACAATGAGAGCGGTTACGATAGCCTCGAACATGTGCGATAGGTGTTCGGTGAATGGAGCTAGAAGACTCGAAGATAGTTGGCAAGGTCTGTGCTTGCTTGTTTGGTCAGATGTCTGATCGGAGGCCTATAAGTGTCCAGAGACACATGAAGGGTACATAAGTGGATAGAAGGTCAGAATGGACAGTATTCGACTTGTAGGCCTAGTGAACTGAAAATCACCTCCTCACCTTTTATCAATACTACTATATAATTTTGAATAAAAGAAGACATAGTGTAGCGAAAACATGGATGTTTGAATTGGCATTAAATTAGTTCACAATCCTTCAACTTTAGTATAATTTACCTTACACATTCTATTTTTATTAACCAAACATTAATGTCTTCACAATATGTATGTCTTATTAGGCTAAAAAATTGGACTAAGGTGGCGTTTGATAGCACTTAATACTTAAATCTAAAATCTTATTTTCCATCACTTTTCTAAATCTAAAATTTAGAAAGAACCTGATATATATATAAGATATCCATTAAAAGGGGTTTGATAACTAACTTAAACAACATATAAATTGCAACACTGTTGGTTAAAATGTTACACTTCTATTGGGTCAGTCTTAGGTTCAAAACTCAGAACAATAAAAATAACTTTTTGGAACTGAGTCGTTGGAACAAGAATCCGGTCACCGCCTGCTGGCCACTCGAATCCGCCAATGGCTGTTAGTGGTTCGTCGAAATTCGGCCGTCAGTAGCCACATTCCGGCAATCAGTGATAGTTGGTGGCATCCGTCTAATTCCAACGATCGTCGAATTCTGGCATTCATCAACAACCATAATCGGGTGAAAATAAAGATAATTATTAATAAAATAATTATTTAATATATATAGTATAAAAAAATAAACAAAAATATCATGTTCGAAAATTTAACATTTGTTAATAAAATATATTATTTTCATCCAAATCCATCGCTAATCTATGATGAAAAAGTAATTTTTTTCTTTCAAATTGGGACACCCAAATTACTTGTGATCTTCCTCACACACAAATACTGATTCAATTAAGTTGGACATTTATTACATTCAAGGAGTGGCTTAATTTTTAGTCTTTCATATATATTAGATTGTAGGGAGAATTACCAATCAGTCCCTATTTTTTGGAGACTTATTTTTAGGTTCATGGCTTACATACTTATAGTTACAAAGATAAGTATGTAACTACATATATAGTTTTCTAATAGACTTACATAGTTTCCAGGGACCTAAAATTAAGTCCCCAAAAGGCTGAGACTGGTTGCTAATTCTCCCTAGATTGTAAGATCAATAATTCAAATCTCATTTGAATATGATTATAATTTTTAAAGAATAATATAATATGATAGTTTCCAACTATAATAAAATTTAACATTTGCTTGGGTTTTTGTTATCATTAACAAGTTAATAAGTAGTTCTTCAACACAACTCATCTCAGGAAGCTTAATCATGTTGGTCGGGGTATAGAGATAAGAAAAAAGGGAAGTAAAAGGATACATATGAAGTTGAAAAATGATGATCTTGGCGCAAACATTATAGGAAAGAACTAGAGCTTAGATGTTCGCAAATTAAAAAAATAAGTATTTATCAAGATTTTGTTTGATAAGACTTGACATAATCGAGTTTTAGATTCATATTTCTTATTTGGTTTTCAAATAATGCGATGCGGAAGAGTGTGAAAAGCATAGAGATAAAAGAGATGGTATCTTAAATTGTGGTTTAGAATAAAAAATGTGAGTAACACTAAACATGTTTAAATGTACTCTAATCTAAGAGGTGGCATCTGTACGGTTTTAATTAATCATGTTAAATTAACTTAACTATCAAATAGATTAGATATTAAATTACTTTGAAATACATACCATGCATGTTTAACTTTAAAGAAAAGTATGACCTATATACATATTAGTTTGATCATATTTTACTGACATATTTGAATATCTGATTGGGATTAATATTATCTGTCTCTATTCTAAAGATTTTGTTTACGTAGCCCTCGTTGAGATTAACCAGAATAACTTGGGGATCTCCTCTCCTCAATATCTTGGATAACCCAAGTTATCTTGTACTAGAAGGTGTGCATATGATTAGAGATATTCTTCGAGTAGAACTTATATGAAAATATGATATATATATATATATATATATATTATATATATATATATATGTATACAGAGAGAGATTAGGGGTGGCAATGGGTCGAACTTGGACCAGGTCTGGGTTGTCCCGAGTCCAACCCAATCTCTAGCCGATCAGCTCAAGCCCTGTTGAACCACTGCTCAATTCTACATTGCATATTCACAGTTCAAACCATAACATATAATAGTTTTAAAGATGAAAAAATAAATAGATATTTATTTACAACAAAATATGTCAAATACTACATTCTCTCCCTTACATATCACATAGCAAAATCACCATGGCATACTTCGTCATACAAGTTAGTCTTCTCAGATATCCTATGTATAACTTCAACTGGCAAAATAATATCCGAAGATACACTTCGTCATATATGAAGTCTCACTTCAACTGACTACGTTTTATTCGAAGTTCACTTCGTCATATATGAAGTACACTTTGTCATATTCAATGTTCACTTCGTCATATCCGAAGTTTACTTTGTCATATGCAAAGTAAAACATGAAGGTCTCACTTCAACTAATCACGTTGAAATCATCATATCTAAAGTTCACTTCGTCATATGCGAAGTAAAACACGAAGGCCTCTCTTCAACTGGTCACACTGAAATCACCATAAACAAAGTAAACTTCGTCATAGTCGAAGTTCACTTTGTTATATCTGAAGTTCACTTTGTCATATGTGAAGTAAAACACGAAGGTCTCACTTCAACTGATCACATAAAAATTGTCATATACGAAATTCATTTCATCATATGAAAGCCATTTCATCATGTATGAAGTCCTCTTCGTTATATCTGAAGCATCATTTTGACTAACAACGTTATATTTTAACTATATGTAATAAATACACACAATCCGTATGATATCTTTTTTATCATTAACATTTGTTCATCACATTCATGACATTTTTTTATATATGGAAAATTTAATTCATGATTCAACGTTTGGTTAAAATATTAATTCTTGATTATAAAGATATCTTGAGGAACGAGTTGTCATACAAACACATAATTGATTAAAATCAATTATTCTCTGAGAATATTTCATTTCCCTCTCCTTTTGCAAAGTTCTTAAACATATAATATCATTTTGCTTTGCCTCATAAACCTAGAAATATTCATATCTTGAACTTTTAGTTCAAATCTATGAAAAAGGTCGTCTCACACCTGCCACAAAATATCCAATTTGTCCTTTGTCAAAATAGCATCATGATCACTATCTACTGCATATTCTATGATATCTGTGTGAACTTGTGCAGAACTTTATTCACAGAACATTAATTGTTAGCGCACAAAAGATAGCCATCAAGATTGGAAATATCTCACAAGTACCTAAGATCATATCCTTAGCTAATGTACTGGACCCCAGTCTCCGACATTTCTTGGTACTTGTCTCGTTGAGGAAAAAGATAAATTTGATCAATACAAGACTGTCTGACCAATGTGAACATAAAAGACATGCATGTCGTCCTCTAAAAAAGAAATGCAACGACTATCCCTTTAACGAATTTATTCAAATGGACCGGTGCAACAGCTACAAAGATAAAGCCTATAAAAGGAAGACATTCTTGAAGAATATATATATATATATATATATATATATATATATATATATATATATATGTATATATATATAAAAGCATGGAAGATAACAAGCTACAGACAAGAAAGCAAAAGAGATACAAGCACATACATGAGAAGAGGTGAAAAGGTGCAAGTGTGCTACGCCAAGCTTCCTCTCCATAACACTACAAGGTTGTTGTGTTGAAGCCTTGCTTGTGCATGCATTGGACCAACTGTTGAAATCTCGCCTTGGAAAGGTTTTCTCCTCAGACTCAAGAGTCTTCCTTCAGACTAGAATTCTTTTGTTCTATTCTTCTAGTCTAGAGTCCTTCTAAGTAAAGTACTACACACAAAACGTTTACGATAAGTAAGTGCACCCCTTGAGAAGGGAAGACCTGCTGAGCAGGGTGTTTACCCCTCAAGAAAAGGGAAGGCCAAAATAGTTTTGGCAGTTGGTTCCCATTTTAAAGGGAAGGCTAGTTGAATCTAGCGGGTTGTCTTTCCCCTTATGTAGAAGGAAAGATCGGTAAAAAACCGGGGTGTTGTATCTTTGGAAAAGATAGTGAAATCCTAAGCTCTTGGCTTAGGGATTGGATGTAGGACTTCCATTGGAAGGAAGGTCCGAACCAGAATAAAATTTATGTGTCTTTTATGGTTTGACTAATATAACTAACGTGTGTTAGTAAGTTCTTGTTAAATTAGCTTCTGCGATGAAAAACACCTATTCACCTTCTCTAGGTGAAAAGCTCTACTGCTATCGATCCAACAAGTGGTATCAGAGCCTTGTTCTCTCAAACAAGAAATCCAACGATTTTGAGAAGATGGCAGCTGAGTTCCGAAAAGAAGGTCAGTCAATCTATAACGACCCCGAGAACGTGACCCTCGGCCGAAGCTGAGGACCCGATTTTCGCGGTCTCCGTCCACAGATCCGGGGATCCAGAAGGGCTATAACATAAGTCTAACAGAATATATAAGGGAAATAAACATCAACTAATGAACTAGAAGCACACATGCGGAAGCAGAAAGAAGAGCGAGACCGCAGTGTATCGCTCTAAGTACAGTCCGAACACACGAACAACAAGTACAAGTAAAAATGGAAAGACAGAGCCCTTAGGAGCATACCCTGAGGGAGATGTACAAGTGAAGGGGGAAACCACTGCTAGCTATGGGGACGACGACTACCACACCGCCTACTCCGCCCGATTCGTGCCCTGTCGCTACTAAGAAGTCTCACCTGGAAAAAGAAGGGATGAGCTTCACAATCGAACCTCAGTACGGACTACCAATCTCCTACTGGCTCTAATAGGCGGGAAAGAAATATATGAACAATTAAATAACAACAGTTATATATTCTACTCTACCATAGAAAGTACAGAAGCAAAGCTACTAACTAGTAACGGTACGGAAGGACACCGCGGTCGGAAACTCCGTAGAACCTGTACATTGTGACCACCACATGGCTGGCAACGCAGACAGAGAGAACCCTGCCTGGACAAGAGACAATAGCTACGGAAACCGCTACCACTAGTCAAACGGTCAGGTGCATCCCTTGACGTCTTATCCTCGACCCATGTCCAAACCTCCACGTCTCGTCAGAGTGGAGGCAGGAGCACAAAGTACACAATAGTAATTGCCGTAGTCTAGCCAGACTACGGTCCCACGCATGGCCTCTCTAGGTGGTTTCGGGGCCACAAAGAGCAAGGCAGTGAGAAAAGGACTGGTTGGCCTGCACCGGGAAGAACTCCGGCCATCCTCGGCATCCCAGACCAACCAAGAGAGATCTGCAAATGACTCGACGTCGCTATCCTAACCACCGTTTTCCCCTCAACTCCAAAGTCCGTCACACGAGCACGCTCGTCGCCACGAATGCTCCCTCTAAGGCGCACGAGGATGGGGGTCCCAGGCAAATGGTAACAACCTCTCTCACGGGACAAGCCTTAGGTGCTGAGCACTGGGCGAACAAGTAGTGTAGGATCGTACTAGAACTAGCACTGGTGCCACGGGTACAAAAAGAACCAGAAACGATGAAGACTCTATGAGAAACGGAACTTCGCAGGATCTAACCTATATCTAACAGTGTCGCGACGGCCATGGCCGTCGCGACACTATTGCAATGTCCCTGGTTGTCATGACCATGTCGCGACGCCTTAGGGTGTCGCGACCATGTCGCGGCGGCCATGCCGGTTGCGACATGATTACGACCCCTAAGCCAGTCGCGACCTCAGTTGAGAGGGGTCCCAGGACAACCCTCCCGAGGACCACCCCAAAACCGGTACAAACACATCCATAAGGGGGAGGGGAGTATGGGAAACGCATGGGAAAGCCTCACAACACTGAGCATGGATCTCACACCCCACAAACCCCAAAGCCACAGAGAAACCAAGATCTCGAGGGGAAGGGGAGCATGCTTAGAACGTGAGGAGACAAGGGTCCCTACCTCAAGGAGTAGAGCCGACCCGTTTTGGCCTTCACGTAAGAATGGCCACCTCCTCCTCCCTCCTAGCACCATGAGCACGTCGCCTACATGAATGAGGTGTCACCTCCCCGCCACGAACGCCCAAGAACAAGCCATGAATCACCGGAGAAGAAGAGGGCTCAGAGGGGGAAGAAGAAGAAAGGAAGGGGAAGAAGAAAGGGGGTCGCCTACCTCAGTTTTGAACTGACGACCCCTGAGACATGACGGTTCGAGCCGGCGCAACAGCAAAAAGGTGGTCAAACCTCGACGAACGGGAAACCAGAAAGCGCCAGCTTGCCAGTTCGCGTCAACATTGTATGCACCTGACACCCGACAAGGCCGTTCTGAAAGAAAGGACAACGGTCATATCTATCAGAAAAGCAGTCGTGTTGCCTTCAGACGCCGCGACAAGAACGCGACACCCACCCCCGTCGCGACCAGAACCCGCCGGCAAGATGTGCTGCGCCCAAAACTTGGTCGTGATAGGATCCTCTGGCACGACCATGTCGCGACCAGGGTGTTCATCGCAACCCTGACTACAAGGCCAAGGGCCCAAGAGGGTTGGGTCTTACATCCTACCCCCCTTAAGGAAATTTTGTCCTCGAAATTAAAAACACTCAGTTTCAACAGGAAGCAACATAAAAAGGGAAAAAAACCGTACCGATCAATCAAACAATACGAGAACTGCTCTCTCATCGTGTCCTCGCGCTCCTAAGTGGCCTCACCACCAACGTGGTTCTCCCACACAACCATGATGAGCGGAATCTGCTTCCTGCACACTGCTGCACTTTGCGGTCCACAACTCTTACCGGGTACTCTAGCACTGACAAGTCTGGTGCAGCCTCAAGCTGCGAGTAACCCACATGTGCGATGGATCTGCAATGTACCTCCTGAGTTGCGACAAGTGAAAGATGCTGTGCACACCTTCCAACTCTACCGGAAGGCTCAATCTGTAAGCAACCTCGCCGATCATCTATGTAATAGGGAAAGGTCCAATATACCTCGGACTGAGCTTTCCCTACTTCCTAAACCTCATGACGCCCTTGGTCGGCTAGACCCACAAAAACACACGGTCACCCACGTTGAACTACAACGCCTCCTACGGATAGCTGCATAGCCTCTGTCTACTCTGTGCTGCCTGAAGCCTTTGCTTGACTAAACTGACTGTGTCTGCACACTACTATACCATCTCTGGTTCCAAAAGCTACTTCTCACCCACTTCAAACCAGTGAAGTGTGTCCTGCACGGCCGACCATATAAAGCCTCGTATGGTGCCATTCCAATGCTCGAGTGATAACTGTTGTTGTATGCAAACTCTACCATCGAAGGTGGCACTCCCAGGTCCACCCCAGTCCAAGCAACAAGCTCTCAACATATCCTCTAAGGTCTGAATAGTCCTCTCTGACTGACCATTTGACTACGGGTGATACGGTGAACTCGGCCTCAACTCTGTACCAAGAGCTCTCTGTAAACTGCACCAAAACCCTGAAGTGAATCTCGGATCTCGGTCCGAAACGATAGAACTGGGGCCCTGTACATAGAATGACTCGTCCACGTACAGTATGGCAAGCTTGTCCACTGACCAAGACATCCTAACTGAAGGAAGTGCGCTGACTTGGTCAATCTGTCCACGATCACCCAATCCATCATGCCTCTGGGAGTACGGGGCAAACCAACCACGAAGTCCATGTGATGTTGTCCCCACTTCCACTCGGGAATGGGCAATGAATACAGCTCACCACCAGGATGCTGATGCTCAGCCTTCACCTGCTGACAGTAAGGCACCCGGCGACAAACTCTGCCATGCCCCTCTCATCCCTGGCCACCAGAAGAACCTCCTCAGGTTATGATACATCTTGATAAATTAGGATGAACAGCATACCTCGACTGGTGGTGCCTCTGACAACAGCGCTTGCTGCGCATCACAGGGAACATACAATCTGCCTCTGAATCTGACCTCATTGTCCTTATCTAGCTGAACATATGGCATCTGCAAAATGTCTGCCAACTTTGAATTTGCCTGCCATGCCTCCAGCACCTGACTGTACACTGACGGGCAAACTGACAAGCTGGTCATCACTGCATAATCTTTGTACCTCGAAGGGTAGAAAACTCCCTGAGACAGGTCCTCAAATAGTCTCCACTCTCTAACTAGCAACGAAGTTAGGCGAACTCGTCTTCTCAAAGCGTCCGCTACGACGTTAGCCCTTCCCGGGTGATAGGAGAGAGTATGGTCGTAGTCCTTCAGGTACTCTATCCATCTACGCTGCCTCAAGTTCAAATCCTTCTGAGTGAAAATGTACTGCAAACTCTGTGTCGGTGAAGATCTCGAACGCCTCGCCATATAAATAGTGCCTCCACACACTTCAGAGCGAACACTACTGCTGCCACTCTAATTGGGTAGGGTATTTCTCCTCATGCTTCTTCAACTTCCGGGAAGCATAGGTGGCGACCCCACCATGTTGCATTAGCACTGCACCCAAACCTAACCCGAAGCGGCGGTGTAGATCACAAAACCCTCCGCTACCTAATGCCAAGAAACATTGGTGCTGAAGTCAACCTCATCGTCAGCTTCTGAAAACTCCTCTCGCAATCCTCATGTCCAAACGAACCTGGCCTCAAGTCTGGTCAATCTGGTCAACGGCTCTGCAATTCTGTAATAGCCAGCCAAACCCAAAAAATTGCAAACCTTTAACACCAAAGGGCTGCTCTCAAGACAACACTGCCTCAACCTTGGCACGGTCCACTGCCACACCAGAACTTGAGATCACATGCTCGAGAAAGTGCACCTCCCTCAGCCAATTTTCACTTGTCGAACTTGGCATAAAGTTGGTGAATCCACAACGTCTCTAGCACGATCCTCAGATGCTCCTCGTACTTCTCCTCAGAAGCCGAGTAGACCAGAATGTCATCTACAAAGATGACACAACCTGTCCAAGACTCACTGAACACTGTGCATCAAATCCATAAAAGTTGCTGGCATGTTCATGAGCCCAAACGGCATCACAACGAACTCAAAGTGACCATACCTCTAACGGAAAGCTGTCATGCCAATATCTAACTCTCTAATCCTCAACTGGTAGTAGCCTGATCTCAAGTCAATCTTCGAAAACACCTTGGCTGACTGCACTGATCAAACAAGTCATCGATCCTAGGCAACGAATACTTGTTCCTCATCGTTACCTAGTTCACTACCTATAATCGATGAACAATCTCAAGCTGCCATCCTTCTTCCTCACGAACAACACTGGCTCTCCCCACGGTGAACGACTCGGATGAATAAACCCAACTCAAGCAACTCCTGCAACTGACGCTTTAGTTCACGCATCTCAGCTTGAACTATCCGGTATGGTGCCTTAGACAAATGCATCGTACCAAAAAAAGCTCAATAGAGAACTCTACCTCCTCTTAGGCGGCAACCTAGGTAGATCGTCCGAGAAAACATCAGGAAACTCACAAACAATAGGCACGTCAAAAACCAACGACCCACTATGCTCCAAGGAACAAACAGAAGTAAGATATGCTACGTAACCATCGTAGATCAAACGAGGAGCTCTACAGAAAGAAATAAAAGGTCGATGGGTAGATCGGATACCTCAGAAGCTGAGAATGGGCGCTCCAGGTACTTCAAACCGCACGGTCTTCGACTGACAATCCACCACAGATGAGTGAGCCTCCAACCAGTCCATGTCAAGGATGACGTAAAGTCTGAAGCTGCAACGCATACAACCTGGCCGACAACAGTGTCCTTGGACCTCAACTATGACACCCTCAAGGTAACTGAAGAACGCATGTAATCACCAGACGGAAGATCAACCATCACGTCACACTGCCTCTCGGGTGTGATGGACCAGCAACTCGTAAAACCCTCAGAAGGAAGAAAGAAAAGCACCGGGTCAACCAACACGAGCAACTCCACCAAGGATAGGCAAAGTACCTATAGCCAGGTCGACGCCTCGGCCACCTCCCTGGTAGAGCCATCACACGGCCACGACCATGCCCACGCTGTGGCACCTACTGGGGCTGTGCTGCGGCGGCGTCGCTGGTGCTGCGGCGGCGGTGGCTGGTGCTGCGGTGGCGGCGGCTGGTGCTTGCGGAAACTGTGTTGTTGTTGCTAGTATAGCTAAACTATTGAAACTGTTGAGGCTGCAAATGGTACTGCCCTTGCTGTCTACTGATGGGTGCCTTCTGTTGTGGAGGGTACTGGTACTGTGACAACCGCTGAGTGTACCTGTAGCGTATTGACTATTCGAATCGTGGCTTAGTGGTTTGTGGAGGCCTGTGTGTTTCAGTGTTAAGCAGGTTGCGAGGCTTTGTGGGCCAAGAGTTATGGCCCAAAGCACTCGCTGGTTCACTATTTGTGAACATGATAGGAGTGGACGTCGCGTTATGAACGTGACGGTCCTGAGTGTCGCGTTCGGACTACCACAACTGGTGGGTCTTCGTCTGCATGTCCTCCGCGTGGCACGCACTGGCATCCTGCTAACGTCAGCCATGAGAAGGTGACGTCCTTCTCTATCGCGTTCAGGTCACGACGGCAGGGTACGTTGTATTCCCATTTGAAAAGCTCTTAACCTAGTCGGAAAAATGGAGCCTAGCAAGCTCTGTTTGGCCAGGGGAGGAGATTTCGTTGGTTCTTGGGCGATTTGATGTTTTTAAGTTAGATGTGGCGTGGTCCGCGCCGTGAGGACGTGCTACGAACCGGGGGAAATGTCGGGGTATCGGCATTCTTCGCGTTCTTCGCGAGGGTAGGGAGATTCTACCCTGTTTATCTTCTTGGATTGCTGTTAAGCATGTTTAACTTGTTCTACATGTTGTACATAGTAGATACCATGCTAGTGTATGCTTGGAGCTAGAATAATTGGGTTTCATGGTAGTTAGCATGGTTTTATGGGGATTCCAAAGATGGATTCCCAATTTAGGTCACTGTCTGTGAAGGCACGGACCTAACTGTCGCGTTCAGAAAGCGACAGGCCGACTCGTCGCATTCTTATTCAGAACGTGTCGTATTGAGGCATCACGTTCTGAAGGCGACAGTGGACCCCATCGCATTGTGGTGCCTGATGGCAATGGGCTTGTGCATAGCTATGTGATTATAAGATTATGTTTATTTGTTATGCATGGCAATGGTAAGCGGTGCATCGACACTTGTAGAGCTTGAGGAACGTGTTGTTCATGTGGTTTGTGTGGTGGTCACATGGTTTGTGTGTGCACGGCGCGTAGTGCGATGCCTACCGTGGATGCCTCTTCAGTTGGGAGCCCCAGATTTTGTGTGAGTAAGGCACGTTAGTGCACGGGGCTTGTCCCGATACTTGTGTACCGTCGAGGTCTGTGTCATCTTCTTGAACACCCTCACTCTTGTATGGAGTTGTACATCCGTCTGAGGAAATACGACAGAGGGACAACGACTTATGAGAGTTTGTGTTTGGTTGCTTGTAGCGCGCTCGTGGTTAGGGGTTACGGACACCAGTGGACGTACTGAGCCCCATCTAGTCTTGTTTTTTAGTGCCTCACTTTAGGTAGCTCGAGCTGGAGTCCCTAAAGGTGCCAGGCCTAGGCCTGCGGCAGTGAGGTCCGCAGAAGTGGTGTTGGTTGGTCTCCACAGTTCTTTGGTTTGTTGTGGTGGAGCGGCAGCTAGACCTTTCCTCCATGGTTGCGAGGCTGAGAGGTAGTCTTGTGTGGTTTGTCAGGGTTAGTTGCCGGTGTCGCGAACCAGACTTCGTGACCCGAGTGTGGTGTTTTCTACTTTAGCACATACACTTGAACGAGGTTTGATGTTTACTTATTAAAGATTGATTTCTGTTATTAGCATGAGATAATTGTTATTTACAGCTTTAATATCATGTGTAGTTATTCCTATAAATTACCTAGTGTAGCGTCTTGCTTGTGTACTTCGTGAGCTTTAATTGTACGACTTTTGGGGGAGTTTCCCTACTGAGCCTGTGACTTGTGAGGCTCACCCCTACTTCTTCCAGGTGAGGGAGAGCAGGGCTTTTCACCCTTCGTCTAGTTCGGAGCTGCGTCGTAGTGAGATGGCCCTCACCAGCAGCAGTGTGATCTTTACTTTTGTTCTCCTCGGGTATGCCCCAGGTTACTGTATTTTAAGTTTGACTGTAGTTGAGGACGGGCTATGTATATTTCGTGTAATATTTGTGTGATGTGCAATCTTAATATATATTTGAGCTGTTTCCTTTATACTTTCTACGGACTAGTGTGATTGATATCCCTGTGGGCTATGCCTCGTTTGTGGAAGACGGAGTCCGGACATGCTCGTTATTAGGTTAACAGGTTTGAACGACGAGGACCGTCATAGTTGGTATCAGAGCAAGGTTCGTGAGAATACAAAGAATTGGAAATTTACATAGCCTGGTCTCTACTTTCGTCCACTGCTCGTAGTTGGCCTTGGTTTTTGTATTGATTTGTTTGTATGTTTTGCGGTTGGAATGATGTTTGTGCAGTATTAGAAATGGCAGACTGGAGATATTGGGATGTAACGACCCGAGAACCCGACCCTCGGCCCCCACCGAGGACCCGATTTTTGTGGTCGCCACCCCGGATCTGAAGACCCGGAAGGGCTATAATATGCAAGTACATGATTTGTAACGGAAGTAAACATCACTGCTAAACTAGAAGCGTACAGGCTGAAACAGAAAAAGAGAGCGAGACGCTATGTACCGCTCTAAGTATAGTCCCAACGCACGCACGCTAGTACAAGTAAAAGGCAGGGGAAGAACAAATCCCTTAGGGGCAACCCCGAGGGTGACGTACACTAAAAATAGGGGATCCATTGCTAGCTACGGGGACCACGCCTACCGCCCCGTCTCCTCCGCCCGGCGTGCGCCCTGTCGCTGCTGAGAAGTCTCACCTGAGAAAAGGAGGGATGAGCTTCACAATAGAAGCTCAGTGGGGACTACCACTCCTACTGCTCTAGACAGGCAGAAGAATATATATATATATATATATATATATATATATATAATAAATGACAGTAGTTTATATCTTCTACCTACCAACAGAAGTGCAAGCGAAACTACAACTAGCATGGTACGGAAAGTACACACGATCGAAAACTCCGTACGACTGCTCGTCGTGACTACCACACGGCTAGTAAACACAGACTTAGGAACTCCGCCTGGACAAGGAACACTAGCTACGAAAACACTATCAATAGTCAAGGTCAGGTGCATCCACCGAGTCTTATCCTCGACCCGAGTCCTGATCCTCACGTCTCATCAGAGCGAGGTAGGAAAAAAGTACACAATAGTAACCATCGTAGTCTGGCTGGACTATGGTCCCACGCCTGGCCTCTCTAAGCGTTTCGGGGCCACAAGAGTGAGGCAGTGAGAAAAGGACTAGCTGGACTGCGGCGGGAAGAACACCGAAACTGACCTCGGTGTCCCACTCCAACCATGAGAGCTCTGCAAGCGACTCAACGTGACTGTCCTAACCACTGTTTTCCCCTAGCTCCAGAGTCCACCTGGTGACTGCCACTCGAACACACTCGTAGCCCGGAGTACTCCCTCGACAGGCTCCTGAGGATGGGGGTCTCAGGCAACGGTAACAACCTCTCACACGGGACAAGCCCTCAAGTGCTGAGCACCGGGCGAAGACTAGCGTAGACCACACTAGGGAACTAGCACAGGTGCCACGGGTACAGTAAAGAAGCGGAAATGGCAAGATCTGAATCTGTCTCACGGCTGAGGTCGCGACACATCGGGCCATCGCGCCTTGACGCGACGCCCTACCATGTCGTGATCCTGTCACGACGGGCCGCCATCACGACTAGTCGCGGCACCCAAGAGCAACCCGATCCTATCGCGATCGGCTGGGCCACCGAACAAGATCGCGACCTCTAAGGGGTCTCGTTCTCAGCAGAGGGAGCTCCAAATCCTTCTTCCGGAAATTGTCCCAAAACACGAAATGGACAAACCACAGGGGGAGGGGAGCATGCTCAACATGCAAGAAATCCTTAAAGTGCCCAAACCACCCTTAAAGCCCCACAGACATGGATTTATTGAATCTACACTCAAGGAAAACCTCACTCAACCTCGACATGGAGTTCTCACACTCCCAACCCCAAACCACAGAGGAAACATGATGTAGAGGGGGGAAGGGAGCATGTGTAACACCCCGAAAATTTAGTGATTTAAAATTTTTAGAAATGAAGGGGAATAAATAAATTCCGTAATTATCGGAATGATAAACTTACGTACTATTATCGTATGAGAGAAAACACATCGGAACATTCCGTAAAAATTATATATCAACCCAAAATATTGTCCCTAAGTGTTCCCGAAGGAATTTGTGCAACGAAATATCTGATTGGTCGAGTGTACGTCACATGTGACCAAGTTAACCGAATTAGGAAACTAAGTCGGAAAAATTGTTAACACGGAAAATAACCCAACCATAAATTAATAAACATATTTGAGAGACTTCCAACACCATGTATTAATGACCCTTAACAGATTGGCTCAATGAGCACATTTGGCCCAAGATAAAAATTTGGATAAGAAAATACTAAGAAATTCGTGTATGTAATTATGTAGTGATTAGGAAGGGCAAATTAGGTAACATTAGTGGTAATGGCCATGCATGGCAAGCCAAATCGTGGCCAACCCTGTATGACACCTTCCCATGGTGTAGCTACCTCCTTTGGTTGAGAAAATCCCAGATTTTGGAAAGTAGAAAGTAAAATTCGCAGCCCCCTTTTCCTAGTCCCATTAGGACATGTAAATACATCCTAAATCTATAAGAACTCGTCACTAAACTCTTGGGGAAGGTTTGGAAATGAGTTGGGGTCGTTTGGGGGCAGGCTAGGGCTTCAGAGGAGGAGGAGAAAGGCTGGGAACCGGAGTTTCATCCCTCTTCATCCTCTGCTTCGTCCAGAACGTCGGCTAGTCTTAGATCTTCATAAATGTAGGTGTTCTCTGGCCAAGAGTAAATAAAAACAACACCATCATATAGATCTTCGAGTCTAGGTTCATTTGCACTTGATTTGACTAATTTTCATTGAGTATACATTGTGTATTAGTAGTTTTCCCTAAGTCGTGCAAAGTTAGGGCTTTTTCTGTTCTTCTTATCATGCATGTGATTGAAGACCGAATTAGACTAAATACCCAACATCAAAGTTCTCTACTTGTAGTCATGATCATCTTTTATGTTGGACATTTTGTCCAAAAGTCTTTAGTTAGAGAGTTATCAGCATGGTAAGAGAGTCGCTGCATGATACTACGATTTCGGGCTGCACTTAGCTTTATGTTCTTCCTATTTTTCATGAGATTCAAGACCGAATTTGGTCAGGTTCCCACATAAAAGTTCTTTCACTAGTCGTTATGGTCATCCTTTATGTTTAACGTTTTTTCTAAAGGTCTTTCGTTAGAGAGTTATAAGCATGGTAAGTAAATCACTGCATGAGATGTGTTTTCGGGTTACAAATGACTTTTATGTTCTTCATATATTTATGGAGATTTCTAATTGATCTTTTCATGTGATACCCTTTGGAGTGCAAGGATTGGGGATATTTGTAGCCCAACATGGCCAAAAGTACCCTAGGGGTGCGTGGGCACATGATCCAAGGCCGATTCACAAGATCCCTAGAGTGCCACGTGTCCAGATGTGACTAATGGTGGAAAAGTTCCTAGAGTGTGTCGACCTACCCATGGGGTGTGTCAACACACTGTCCCAAACTGGCAGAAAAGATTTCTGGGAAGGGTCTCTAGTGTCGACACTACTTGATCCTATGTCGACACTACTTGATCCTATGTCAACAACCTGTACAGACCTATTGACTGAGTTCTATGGGAGCTGGGTCTAGTGTCGACACTACTTGATTCTGTGTCGACACCACTTGACCATTTATTCATCATTTTGCCTTGTGTTTGAAGCATTGTGTCGACACTACTTGATTCTGTGTAGACACTACTGTAGACGCGAGATTTGGCCCATCTCCCGCAATTCTCTTTTGGCCCATTAAGCCTCGTTTGACCGTTTGTTGTCCTACCTTGGATGCCATGTAGACGGCAGCATCGATGGCCGCCGACTACTGGCTGACGGCAAGCCCCCTTGACGTTGACCCATCTAGACGTCCACATCCCTGGACGTCTGCATGGTGTTGGCGACAGGATCGCTGGACGTTAACCTGGTTTACCTAGTCTGCGCAACAACCCCGAGAATATAGCCCACTTGCGCCTTTCTCTCGCCCATGCACCGCATGGGGCCATTCCCAACAGGCATATGGGCCACCTTGGCACCCCCTTGACTCAGTAAAAAGCCTACTTGGCCTCCCCCCATTGGTTGGAGCTTTAATACATGGATTGCCATGTGTGTAAGTATGTTTCTTCACACTTAGCATCCTAGGCATTCTAACCCCGAGCTCCACTATCTATATACCTTCCCTTGAGCCCTCTGAGACAAGGGGGGAGAGGCTGGACGTCCACATGCTGATGCTTTGAGAGAGGAGAGAGAAATTGCACCCAAGCTTCTACAGCTCCAACTCTTCTTCCTCTCACGCGTTGGAATGTCAGGAGGCTTCTTCCCGAGCTGGAGGAGCCCTGCAAGGAGCTGCAACGCCATTAAACGAGGATCTACACTCCCTCCCTCTCTCTTTCCTTACTTGCTC
>JACBKR010001582.1:0-41393 GCA_014218235.1 Colocasia esculenta | reverse complement strand
ACCTCTTCGGTGAGTTCTCTTCCCCTGCATTGTTTGAATTCGGGGTCGAAATTCTTTTAAGGGAGGAGGCTGTAAGGTCTCTGGGCCTTATTGGACCCTTAATGGGCCTACTTTGGACAGTGTCTGTTGACGTCAAGGGGTTGAAGTCAACAGTGGGTTGACGTCAATGTGGTTGACGCAACCACAGGGTTGATGGCAAGGGTACCGCCATCTATTGGGTCTTGGCGTCAAGCGATGTTGACGTCTATTGAAGTTTCCTATCGGCGCAGGTGACAGCAACAGATGTTGACATCAACCTGCCGGTCTGTGTTTTTAGGGAGACCCGAGGCTCCTTCTTCCTCAATCTCTCCCTCTCCTTCCACCACCTTCACTTCTTCTTCTCCACTACTTCCGGTGGCTGACGGGAGTCGTGGGGAGGCTGTGGTGCACGTGGTGGCGGCAGATCGGGCAGGAAATAGAGGTTTGAAGGATCGTCCTCGTGGGGGAGCTCCGAGATAATAGGCGGGATTCAAGGTTCTTTTGGGAGTTTTTATTACGAAAAGAGGTAGGGACTCTGCCCCATGACTCCCCATAGTTGCATTGCCATGTTTATTGTGTGTGATTTGCATGAAATCTGTGGTTTTTGGGAAGGGTTTCTCCATGTCGGGTTTTGGGGTAGAATCACTGATCCAAGTGTTGGATCGTTGTTTTCCGGCTTTACACTGGTGTTTTGTGATGAGGGAAAGCATTTCTCATCATCAATCCATGGTTTCTTAGGCTGGATCACCTGTGGGAATGGCCTGGGGTTTCAGCTGCTGGAAGCTGAAGAACTTAACGTCATCATCGGTTGACATCAAGTTCTTAGGGAGGAACTTGGCGGCAAGATTCCTTGCCGTCAAGAAGTGGTAAAACGACAAGCCTATTGCCGTCTACTTTCTGTAGACGGCAAGGTTGCTTCCGTCTACCCTAGGATTGGCGGCAATCGATGTTGTCGTCAACCCCATAGGTAGGTCCTAGCAGGCTGAGCCCTTTTCTGTGGTACGAGGTGTTGACACGCAGTGTCCGCCTCCAGGAGCAGTGTGTCGGACGTTGAGAGCGTCTCTGTCTATACCTGTACTGAGTTTACCATTCTTGTGTTGTGTTTCCCAAACATTGAGGTGAAGGCTCCGTCTGGATGACTGGCGTTGAGGTATTCCGCTGGTGAGCCTGGACGTCGAGTGCGACTCCATCATGTGCGTGCCCCTTATGGTGGTTATGAGCCAGTTTCCATGGGGCCCCTTCTCCACCGTTCGAGTTCGGCGTAGGGGAAAACCAGTCGAGGACCAGACGCGAGGGAGAGCGTCTGAGTGTGCACACGTGGCTAGGGTTGGAGGACTCTGTGGTGTCGAGGCGCAAAGCCATAGGCCCTAGTTGGTCTTACTTTGTGTGTGTGCTTGTTGTGTACTTGTTGTACTGTTGAGCCTGTGAGGTTCCAATTCTTGGCGCACTCTTGTGAGGAGTTGTGTGCCACGTCACGGTTTCTGGTGTTGTGCAGTGTGTTTACTTACTGTTGCTTTACTTTCTACACTGCTTTTTAGTACTGCTACTGGTGGGGGTTAGTGTCCCTACTGGGTCTCTTCTTGAGACTCACTCCCTTCCTTTTTAGGTGGTTCGTCGTCGGCTCCAGGTGCTGAGGATCCTAGTCACTCGGTGCTGGTCCTGCTTAGCTGTTGTGAGTAGTACTTAGTTATGTACTCACTATACTCTTTACTTTGACGGATCTTTTCTGAGTTGTACTATTTGATATATTATATAATGGAATGTTCAAAAATATTTGTGGTGTGTACATTTTCTTATATGTTCTCCTCAGACGTTCTCTTTTACCCTTCCGAGCTTCGGCTTGTGGGTGACGAGTCAGGGTTCGGGTTACTGGTTGGTAACTTGTAATTCATATCCTGGGTCGTTACACTTACCGAGGTTGAGATCGTGTGTGGGGTGCACCAAGTTGGCGATACTTGTGAACTAGTGTACTTTCTGTTTACTTACTTTAGTACATACTCAGTTGTGTTATTATTTTATATATTACCTGCTCAGTTGGTTATTATTTATTATATTACTTACTCAGTTATTAGTCTTGTTACTTGAGTTACCACTGCCCTTCCGCTTGGTGTAGTTAGCTTGTTTACTTTAGTACCACTCTTCTTCCTGCCTAGTTTAGTTGTGTTGTTCTTGTTTCCACTATCGAAACGGTGAGGTGTTGGGTTCCCTACTGGGTTTTGTTCGCGAAGCTCATCCCCCTTACTTCCTTCTAGGTTTAAGTTCAAGGGAGCCGGTGCTCGTGTTCGGACCGTCAACGTCGTGCCGCTGGTGGTCAGCAACATTAGCAATAGTTAGTATTTCTTGTTGCACTTGAATTATTATCGAGGATATTGTGTATATTCTTTCTTCCGCTGTTGTATTTCTTTTTTGCTTAGCCATTGTAACTTGTTGTATATCTCACTAGATATATTTTTCACCCTTCCGGGTCTTTGGATCCGTGGGTGGCAGTCTAAGGGGGTCATGTACTTGGAGGGTTCCGGGTATGGATTCTTGGGTCGTTACAGTTACATTGGGTGCCGAACCCCACAAGATCAACCTACTAATTGGCTGGGGCTGGGTACAAAGTGGTGCTCAACTGCAAATATGAAAGAGTTCCCACTACGTACCCCATGCTTGACATCTGAGTTAGACCTTTGGATATGTGGGGGAGGAACCTTTAGGAAAGTACAAGGAAATCCTCTACTCAGAAGAAGATAAGGAAAGTACAAGTAATTCACCTGGTCTAATGGTCAGTGGAGGAAGACATGGGTGTGCTCTTGACAACTTAGCTGTTGTACTCATCAGAAAAATTAATGAACAACACACACATTGCCATGCAAGTCAATTGTTGCGGCTAGATGGGAAACATTGAAGAATTCTTTCAAAAGACAAGGGGGAAACATGAAGAAATAAGGCGTACAAGGCTAGCTAGAAAAGCACTTCTCTGCCAATTGATTAATCAGCAGTACTGTGACGGTCCTCACTGTTCAGACCCGTAACCTAATAGCGAGCCTAACTCGAGTCCGCCTCCCGCGAACGGGCCGGAGTCTCACAAGGGATATCAAACCACGAGTTCGTAGTAATATAAAGGAACCAACTCAAATATTCATAAGATCTGCCCATCTCACAAATATTTACATGAAATATACATAGCTGTAGTACAACTGTAACCAAACTACAACAGAGCCTGGGGCATACCCCGAGGTGAACGACAGAAAGTGAAAATTACACTGCTGGTGGTGCTAGCCCTCCACTGGACGACGGGCGCGAAATCTCCTGATCTCCCTCACCTGGTAGGAGGTAGGGGTGAGCCTCTCGAGTCACTGGCTCAGTAGGGAAACTCCCTAGAAATCGAGCAAACAAACACAAGTAGAAAAGCAAGAAATGCTACGCTAACAATTTATAATATATCTAGCAGAAATAAAACTGTAAGTACCACTTACCATTTGCTGTTTAACAGGAATCAGCGTAAATAAATAAACAGCAAAACCAAACAGGTGTACGAGCTACTGTAGAGAATGCCACACTCAGGCCACGTCAACTGGTTCGCGACACCAATTACTGACCCGGACAAACCACACAGGACTACCTCTCAGTCTCGCAGCCACGGACGAAAGGTCTAGCTGCCGCTCCACTAAACAAGTACAAAGAACTGTGGAGTTCAACTAAACCACCACAACCTGCAGGTCACACACCTCGCAGGCCCATGCCTGGCACCTTTAGGGACTCTAGCCCGAGCTCCCTAAAGTGAGGCACTGGAAAACAGGACTAGCTGGGGCCCAGTACGTCTACTGGTGTCCGTCTCCCCCAACTATGAGCGCGCTACAAGCGACAACACAACAAACTCTCTCTCTAGTCGATGTCCCACTGCCGTCTTTCCCTCAGCTGGACGTACTACTCAACACAGGAGTGAGGGTGTCCAAGAAGACGACAAGACCTCATCGATACCCAGTGCCGGGACAAGCCCCGAGCACTCACGTGCCTGGCTCACACAAAATCTGGGGCTCCCAACTGAAGAGGTATCAATGGAAGGCGTCAAACTACACGCCATGTACACAGAAACCACGTGCACAATGCACAAGCCACGTGAAATCTCCACGCAAACCACGTGAACACCATATAAACTACACATCACACGCTCCCCGAGTGTAGAGAGAGTGCTAATGCACCTCTTTTTATCGTCACATATCACAGACCATGCTAAACGGATAATTATACACTTACAAGTATTCTCGGATAACAGCCTTCGGCTTCTATCGCGACAGGTGCAGAGTCACCTTCAGGACGCGATGGCACGATAGGTCGCCTTCTGAACGCGACGTATCACGGTGTCGCGACTTGGTCGCCACGCCAAGAGTCGTTGCCTTAGCAGGTGCGAACCCTAATCCAAAATCCATCATCCGGATCACCCCAAACTCTTTAGAACCTACGGTTTTCATTCCATTTTCATGCTTAATGTGTTCCTACACATGCTATCTAAGGTTTAGAAAGCAGGAAACACATTATCCACATCACACGAACGATCACGAATCAAACCACGGGAAATCTCCCTACCTTCGCAAAGAACGCGAAGAACGATGCCCGCACGACGTTTCCTCTGCTCCACGTAGCGTCCTCGCGGTGAAAACTCGTCAAACCAAGCTCTAACAGTCAAATCGCCCGAAAATTCCACAGCAAAAACCCCTGGCCGAGCAGAGCTTCCATGAGCTCTGTCCGCCAGGGTTCTTAAAAACTCAGTTCAGTTAAGAACGCGAGGCTCCTCTAAGTCGCGACCTGAACGCGACATACTCGGCCGTCGCCTTCAGCCTGCTGACGCCAGCATGCTTGCCCAGTGCACGACACGCGGCGCATATGCAAACGTCAACTAAAACCAGCGGTGCCATGAACGCGATGACATGAGCTGTCGCGTTCTAAACGCGACGCTCCTCACTGTCGCGTTCACAGTCTGTGAACCAGTGAGCACTTTGGGCCTAAACTTCCGGCCCAAAAAACCTCACAACTGCGGAAAACACTGCCACACACACAACATTGGCCAACACTGGCCTCCACAACCACACAAAGACTATCCGGACGGACGGAACGTTACAAGTACTAAATGGAAGGTTGGCTCCAAAAGAGTCAGATCTGACGCAAGAGTGTTCATGTCCCCCCCTGAAGATGGGAGGATCTATGTGGGAATTCTTCGACATTTTGTTTTGGAAACAAAAAGATCAGTGCCAGAATGCCATATTGGCATCAGACTTTAATTTCCCCTGGCTAGCTAGTCATAAGTTGCATATGGGCCGGAGTACACCGAGGAATGGTTTAGTGGTAATCTTTCATGTATATATATTAAGATGAAGTGGCGAGTTCAAATGTTAGGAAGAAGAGCAAGTTACAAAGAATTTCTAAAGACATGGTTATCGGCTAGTTTTCAAAAGAAAAAAAAAAAGTAGAGGACAAATGGGTCGGCAGCGTGTGCACTTCTCCACGATGAGAGAGGTGAGAGGTTGTGGATTTAAATTCCACTTTTAACAATTATAGATAAATGAGTGATTTAATTTATATATTCATGTGAACGCAAGTAAGTAGTGCAGATGGTAAGGTCCAACACAATTTATTCCCCATAATGCAATCTCCAATGACTCGGACCAGCCGCCTTCGATAAATGGGAGAATGCTGGTCATTATATCTTGATGTATAACTCTACGGATAAAAGTTGCTTTTATTTTGGATAGATTGTATAGATTAATCGGAGAGAAAATTAAAATTATTTTGGATAAAGAGTGATAATTGTATCTCTCTTTGGGGATAAATAGATAACCCCAAATAAAGTGAGATAACAAAAAAAAAGTGCCAAAATAAGATTATTACTTAAGTTCATGATTAACTTATATAGTGATAATCTATCCACATATAAATTATCTAGAAAATAAAGATGCCCATGGACTTCATCTCCAAACCGATCAACAGGGTCCAGAAGCTCCACCCACAGGTTTGATGTGTCTAAACTTCGTCGCAGGTTAGATCGGGTTAGTTGTCTGAAATTGTCTTACCCCACTGTGAGTCTCTCTCTCTCTAGATCAGAGAGAGAGAGAGAGATGTGAACCACATCGATCTCGGGAGGCTTCACACAGAAGAAGTAAAGAAGAGGTAAATAAACAATCAGGTTTTATGTACGTATATATAAGCGCATTAATCACGTTCATCTTAAGTGCTGTTTCAATACTTCGGCGAAGTGTGTGCGTGCTAAACAGAAAGATTGCCTTTGTTAAAAGACTGTTCTAATCACAATTTAGATGGAGGCAAGGCAACATAAAATTGAGAGAGAGAGAGAGATGTGAACAACATAGGTCTCAGGAGGCACACAGAAGAAGTAAATGGAGATGAGAACCCGGGACCCTGCAAAAGGCGGCCAGGAACTGCCGTGCTCAACACACACACCTCCACAATTCGATTCTCTCCCTCTCAGAAATCCGTGGGGATCATGGGAGGTCCTGACATGAGAAGAAGAGAGCAAAATGTAGCCAAGGACAACCTGCCGGCAAACACAGCCATATCAATCGCAGAAGCAGAGAAAACCCCATCTATCTGCTCGATCTGCCATCGCCGGCAAGTCATCCTTGGCTGCACTCCACCCTCTGCCTCTTCATGAGAGGATTACTCCGCACCATGAACGATACATACATACTACTGTTGGTGGGCATGATCAGGAGACCATCACCACTTGCAGTACTCCTGCTTGCAGCCTAGCACTTTCTGCTCATTTTTGCCTCATCAGATTGCTTCTACCATATTTATAGGCAGGAAAAGGAGCGAAGAACCGCCTGTAATCATTGAGCTGGCGCCTGAGTGGGCAAGAAAGTTGGTGGGAGTGGAGGCGCACGTAAAGAGGGGATATATACCCATACTTGTATGGATAATGTTATCCTAGTTTTTGGAAGGTCCAACTTTTTGGCTCGGCAGCATATATGCGGGGTCCTCTTTCTGTATGTAGGGAGTAAAAAACTGGTGCATGGATCAAAGCAGTGGGAACGGGTGATGGCCGGGAACACCTCTTCATTCTTTTGTCTTCACCAATATCTTCAAAAATTTATCCAAAGTTGCATCCAGCTTTGGTCAGGTTCGATTTGGCTTTTAGATCTCAGCAGGGCAACAAGAAACCCGAATTTGGACCTTGAGCGGCTGTGATGAGAAGAGAAAATAAGTGTCAAATCTACTCTCGATTGCTCCCTTGATCTGTAAGATAGTCAATCTTGAGGATGAGTGTCTCAGAGACAGCCCTCCGAAAGTTAAGTCAACAGATGTAAAGGATTCATCCGATGGGCTTAGACTAGGAAAGCAGTAATTTGAGGGAGTATGCCTGGTGTTGAGACATATCATTTCTTTTTATCTGAGATGTTGATACCTTATTTATAGGTGACTTTGGATAGAAGTTTGTGGGTTCTGATAGGGAACTTGCCTCTTCTTCTCCCATGCGCCAAGTGAGCTGACCTCGGTCGGGCCCCCATAAGGTGACCTTGGGCTGGTCTAAGGTCGACCCTATCATGAGTCCCCCATTCTGAGCTCGGGTCTTGGATGTCGAAACTAGGAAGAATCGATAGTTGGATGATCGGTGAAGGCAATCGAAAATAAAGATCAATCAGTGAGAACACAATCAATTAGTTGGGGAGCACTTGATCAATTAGTTGAAAAAAATTAATGCAACACTTAATCGATTATTGAGTACACAATTGATTATTGGGGACTTGGTTAGCCAAGAACGATTATGATCGATTAGCCTGATCTCATTGAGTTAGCCAAGAACTTGTAGGTTGAACAACCGATTGTCGAGAGGTAACAACATAAGATATGCCTGATCTCATTGAGTTTGGTGGCTGAATTGAGAAGAGACATTTTAATAGAAAAGATGCTATACAAAATACCTTTTGAGATTGTTTACATTCCAAATCCTTGGAATCGGCTTGCTCAAAGTGGTCTCGAGCTTGCACGCACTGTACTAGATCCTCATGGACTATTTTCCCCAAGTCTGTGGATTATGTCTGGAACGCTACAGTGTGCATTAGAGTTCTTTTAGATTGCCGAGCTTGTCATGATGGCTCATTTGATGAGTTGGTTGACATCTTGGTCTGGGCTGTGGACCCAGCGGCCATCTCTCCTCGACGTCTTCTCCTCCCGAGGGTAGTAGTCAACTGACTCTCACTACAAGAAAAAAGTGAAAATATAGGGATGGACTTTTTCGATATATTTAAATCTGTCGATAAATCCATTCTCATTTCTGATGGACAATTATCTGTCTAAAATTTCATCCCTCTTTCTGACAGATATATTCTGTCGTTATATCCATCAGAAATTAGATCTTTTGATGGATTGGTTATTCATCGGAAGGGTTAGAACGAGATTTTTATTTTTTTGAAAAACTATGTGCTTTATGATGGAACTTAAATCTATTAGAAGATTCATCACAATTTTCGACATAGTACTTTCCATCAAAAAAAATTTCAACGGAAAGTACTCCATCATTAAATCCCTTCTTTTTCCGTTCTTCTCGTCCTCTCCACGGTGGGAGAGCTCCCTCCCTTCTTCTCATGTGCATTGGGAGAGCTGGAGGTGCTGAGCAAGGTGTCATGGTGGGGTTGGAGCGGCGTAGAGCAAGGAGGAGGCGGCCATTCCGACGTGAAGGGCCCCTGTGGGTCTGGCTCTCCAATTTCATGTAGGGATCTCTTGCTCTCCTTCCTATTTTGAGGAGATGGAGCTTTGTTTCTAGCGGTCCTCTCCATGCTCGTGGGTTTCTTGGTTGGTTTGCATAGATGGATGTTTGCCAGTAATGCTCCTTCTTTGTGTGGTTTAGCCCCTTGTGTTTTGAGGGCTTGGGGGTGGTGTTGGCTCTGTTTTTGGGTTCCTACCAATGGATTTGTTCTATTCTCTTCTTCCCCCTCTTCTGTAGGTCTTCGTGTAGCTTGGGGAACCAGTGGGATGGTCCCATATCCTAGGTTCGAGCTTCTGTTTGATATCGCGACACCTTGGCTGTCACGATATCAGTAGAAGGTGATGAGGAACCTGTCACCTTCTAATTGCGATAGGATGGCCGTCACATTCCCTTTTATCCTTTTGTTTCCCCATTTTTAGGTTTGGCAAGGGTGTCATGTGCCCAAGTTGGTTAGAGGGTGTCTTACCAACTTGGCACGGGGCTAGTTTTCCTATAGTTGGTTGGACTCCATGGTTTGCCTGAGTGCATAACCTTGGGGGTGGGTCTGCCTAGTGTTCGGCCTTCTGATGATGAACGTGACAGGTTGATACATCGTATTCTCATTAGAAGGCGACACCCCAGTGGTCGCGACTTGGTTGCGACGGGTTGATTGTCACCTTCTACTTCGGAAGGCAACACGCTTGTGGTCGCATTCTGTCTTCCAGTGTTGCAGACACTTTCTTCCATAGTACTGAGTTCCTGACTGAGGTGTGTGTGCTTATGTTGGCCGGCGGCCACTTGGGAGTTCTAAAAGGTGTGCTTGTGCATGCCTTGTGCCTATTGGGCTTGTCGTGGTTAGGAACCAGTCCTGTTGTGTGTTTTTGGTGCTTGCCCCGCTTATTTTCCCAGTGCTCGGAATTACGGACCTATTCCACCCTAGGATCCCCGTTCTTGTGTGCCTGTTGAGGGAGTTCTTCAGGCTACGAGTGTGTCTGTCGAGTGTGTCTTCGGACTAAGGGGGAAATGGTGTTTTTAGATAGTGACATCGAGTAATTTGTAGAGCTCTCTTGGCTGGGATGGGACCTCGAGGTGGTTGTGGGTTGTTCTTCTCGGCACGGTCCAGTTGGGCATGTTTCTCACTGCCTCACTCTGTGTTAGTTCTGAAGCTATGTAGAGGGGTCAAGCGTGGGGCCGCAGCTTGGCCAGGCTGCGGTTGTGGTTGTTGTTCTATGTTTTTATGGTGGCTCTCTGACCTCACTCTTTCAGGAAGATTGTAGGTAGGAGCCGGCTGGCGAGCGGTGAGTAGCCTATGGGTGATCTTGACTGCCAGTGGTGGTGGCATGGTTGCTATTATTGTGACAGTGTTTCTCTCACGATGTGCTTGTGTGTTGGTCCTTCACTCTAGCATGCACGACGGCTGTAACCAAGCCGTGCCTTGCTTCTAGAGGTGTTGTTGGTTTGGGCACTTGGTCGTGGTGCCTTGTGTTCTTCCGTTGTCTCGTGGCTAGTGGGCATGTGTTTGTGGCTCCTTGGTTGAGTTGGGATTCCATCCTCATTGGCGTTTTTGTGAGCTGGAGCATGTGTGCTCCCATCTCTGGTTGTTGTACCAAGAGATGGTGTGGTGTGTTTCTCCACTCTGGTGTGCGTTGGGAGTGGTTCTCACTCAGGCGTGCCTTTGGTGGTTTCCGACTCGAGTGTTCCCTCAGCGTGCCCTGAATGCCTGAGGTCTAGGGTGTTTTGTGTGTGGCTTCCCGACCTTATGGAGGTCTGGGATGGCGGTACTTGTGTGGTGAGACTCTATTCTCACGTGGTTGCTCCAGTGTTTTGTGAGCTCTTTGTCTCGGTGTGTATGTTGAGGTTGCTTCTGTATCGTGTCCGACTCTACTAGTTCTATGGGAATCGTGTGTGACCTAACCCTGGTTGCAAGTCGTGGCATTACTCTGTTTCCACTGAAGAGTAAAATATTTATGTGCGATGAAAAACCAAAAGGGGAGGGTGAATTGGTTATCGCCTAACTAAAATCTTTTACACAAAATATATTAGACTCAAATAAGAAAACCTATTGCGTCAGATACACAATGGAATAACAACTAAAATAGAGAAACCAACTATCCTAATGTGCGTAGAATGGAGATAAGAGAAAAGGATCAAACTACAGAAACACACTAGGCAAACACAACCCTGTGTGCACCTACGTCCACTACCCCACATTCCTGTGAGAATTTTCCACTAACTTGTTTTCCAAGTACAAGTTACAAACCCTCACCACACACTGTTGTTTCCAGGGACAACCACAACCCCACTTGTTTCTAAAGACCACATCACCAGGTATGTAACGTGTCGCATGCACCACACACCAACCACACAAATTGTTCTTGGTTCAAAGAAGAACAAATTAATGAATGTGGACAAGAGAGAGAGAACAATTAAATAAGCAAGGTATAGTGTTCTCCTATCTTAGAAGTTCGACTCTTGTAGTCGTCTTTGTCTGACGATGTCATAGTGTAAAACTGACCAATGTAGAACGCTTCAAAACGGAGTCTTGCAAGATACATCACCAAGTCCACGCCTTTGATGAAGAAGACATTTTTGGAACGTCTGTAAGGCTTTGGATGATGAAGACTCATTCTTCAGCCTTCTACAGATTCAGAACATCTGTTGGCTTTTTTTAGGGCAGCACAACCCCTCTCAGAACTCTAGAGTAAGATAATAAATTCTTGAGGCATGTAGAATCACAAGAATAAGTTGTATTTATAATCCCAAGGGAAATCTCAAAGCTTTGAAAGTGTCCAACCTTCATAGGACTCATTTTTGAAAAGTTCGTGTCGAGAAATGTCAAAATTGGTCGACTGATTTCATCAAATCGGTCATCCGATTTCAAACACTTGTATTTTGATGTGCTGCCACTATTCATTAAGTCAATTGATTTTTCAAAATCAGTCAACCGATTTTATTGTTCTTGTAGAACAAAATATTACTAGCTTGGTCAGTCGACCGATTTTTAGAAATAGGTCGACCGATTCTGTCAGTTTTGCAGTATTTCAGTCAATTTTCTATCTCTACTTTGTCCAAGCCTTGGCCTATGTGAAGTCTACTTTATATGCGACTTTTGACATATTTTACTGCACACTTAAACACAAATTAGACCCTTAAATCAAATATGAATAGTTCAAACACTTGGGTCATGAACATGAATGAGAATTGGTCTTTTGTGATTTTATCATCATGGATAAAATTAGTCTTTTGTCATCATCAAAATCTACAGAGTACAACAATCTCCCCATTTTTATGATGACAAAACACTTGTAGATTTTTCACACAAAACACAACATGTGATTTCATATGCCAATTTGTTGATCCATTTTTGTTTTGTTTTTGTTTACACGCATGCAAGCAAGCATTCACATTCATACAAGATTACTCCCCCTCTCAAAGATAATTTTTACTCTTCCTTTTCTTTTGAACAAACTCTCCACCAAACCAAAATATAAAATTTACATATTCGCTCTACATATTCTCTCCCCTTTTTAACAACATTAAAAAGTGGGTGGTAATAGAGTTAAGAAGTGCATTTGGCTCAAGAACAAAGTGGATATATGAAGATATCATTAAAGAGAGGATGACTGAGTGCATGCACTAAGAATTAGCCATATTATAGCCCATGTATTTAATCAAGTTCTCAAGACACACTCAAAATTAAAAATCATAAAAAGTGATGTGTGAGATATGATTAATAGGCATTACACATGACGAGAGATAGAAATTCTAATTAACACTAACAAATACTCTCAATCTTACTCATGCATGATAGATCCTCGATCTTTGGTAACCATCACTCTATCCTTTTTTATTATTTGAAAGCAATTGATGTCAATTTTTTTATTTCTTACTTTTCTTTCATTTTGAGGAAAGTTTCTTCTATGCTTGTAGACCTCGAAGACCACCAAGTGGCTGACACTCAGAAGAAAAAGAATAGAAAAATCAACAACAACTAGAAGAGTTCCAACAGATCTCTTCAACGGATCTATTAAAAGCTACTCATATAAAAGATGATGTAAGGCTGAAGAACAAGGAGAGAGCTTTCCTGAAGAACATTAAAGGAGTGTACATCTAGTGAAGAACCTGAACTCCAGATACACTCAAAGGAAAAGAGAGAAAGAGCCCGAGCCCAAGAAGAAGTGCTTAAGCATCTGAAGCCTTCAAGCTTCAAGCTCCTTCTCCTTTCTTCACTCTCTCTGTGTGGTCATTGTAATTTCTGGGGAGAGTCCTTTGCTGAGAGTTTCTGGGTTAAAGTCCATTCTTGTAAAACTCTCAGCTTTGTTCTTTCTTTTCTAAGAAAGATTTCTGTCTAGCTGAGGGACTGTATTCAGTGTAGAACCTAGCTGGGGGTTTAAGTCTAGAAGAACCACACTGGGGTTTGTACCAGGAGATTGGCTTCTTGACCTATAAGAGAAGTGGGCTACCTTCTTGCCCGGGAAAGAGAAGAAGACCAGCTGGGGTGCTGGGTGTTGTATTGTCCTTGAGGGGGACTGTACCCTTGGATAGTAAAATGCCAAGAGATTGCATAGGGACTGGACGTAGGACTTCCATTAGGGAAGGGCTGAACCAAGATAAATTCCTTGTGTTCTTTGTGTGATTGTTTATTTGCTTCCGCACTGCTACTCTCTATCACACTCAACTAACCAACCTTTCAAGTGTATAAGTTTTGTGTTTTAGATTTCAGCAAACCTATTCACCCCCCCCCCCCCCCCCCCAGGTTAGCTTGCTGTCGTACCAAAAGAGCCAACAATTCTCACCCATTTAGTGAAAGAACCGGGCATAACTTTTCTCCTGGGTGTCGGAATCGCTTATGTTACGACAATTCGGAATCGACATTCTGAGACGGTCGACAAGACGTCGGTTTCGTAGAATTCCGTTCTGAGGCTGAAATTCTACCCTGAAGCGTGTATAATAGTACACCGATCGCGCACCCCTTCGGTAAGATGCAGATATTTCTTTGCCCAGCGATCGGAACTGCCCGCGAGGCCCCAATTCGGAATCGACACTTCGACCTGGTCGGCACAAGTTTAGATTTGAAGATTTCTGGTCCGGATCCCAAATTCTCCTCCAAGAGTGTGTTCGCAGGCTCCCGATGCGATCGCATACGGACACCCCTTCACTCAAACATGCATAACTTTCTGCTTGGTTATCGGAATTACTTATAAGACCCAAATTCGGAATCGTCACACAGAGGCGCTCATCGTCATTATTGCCTTCTGCTGATAAGAGGTCATTTCTAACTCAAAAAACATCCATTTTGGGCTTCAAAATTGCAATTTCAACCGATGATCTCTCCGTTTCCAAGGTTTTCTTGCGGTAACGTCTCCCTCGATGATGCGAATAACTGGTGGGGCCACAATACAGAGTCGGCCTATCATGACGATCGGAAGTTGTGTTGAACTATACACGAGAACACCTCCCTAGGATGTAAATATGGGTGCACAAACATCGCCGATATTGTCACCCCTTCCGTATTATTCTCACCCCATCAGTGAAAGAACCGGGCATAACTTTCCGCTTGGGTATCAGAATCGCTTATGTGACCACAATTCGAAATTGTCA
This sequence comes from Colocasia esculenta, assembly GCA_014218235.1. Lineage (NCBI taxonomy): Eukaryota > Viridiplantae > Streptophyta > Magnoliopsida > Alismatales > Araceae > Colocasia > Colocasia esculenta. Next base: position 27,088 of record JACBKR010001582.1, on the reverse strand, counting down.
TTCTGAGTTGGTCCTCAAGATGCTAGTTTTGTGTAATTCCATTCCAAGGCTGAAATTCCACCTTGGAGCATGTGTACTAGTACACTGATCGCACACCCCCTTGGTAAGATGTGGATATTTCTTCGCCCGGTGATTGGATCCGTCTGCGAGACCCCAATTTGGAATCAGCACTTTGACCCAGTCAACATAACATCAGATTCAGAGATTTCCGGTCCGTCACCCAAATTCGCCTCCGAGAGCGTGGTCGCAGGCTCCCGATGTGATCGCATACGGACACCCCTTCGCTCAAACGAGCATAACTTTCCGCTCGGTTATCGGAATCGCTTGTAAGACCCTAATTCGGAATCATCACACAGAGTCTCTCATTGCCTGTTATTGCCTTCCAGCAATCAGAGGTCGTTTCTGAGTCGAAAAACTTTCGTTTTGGGCTCCAAAATTGCGATTCCAGCCAACAATCTCCGCGTTTCCAAGGTTTTCTTGCAGTAAGGTCTCCCTCGATGACACGAATCACTGGTTGGGCCACAACACGGAGTCAGCCTATCACGACGATCGGAAGTTGTGTTCAACTCGACGCGAGAACTCCTCCCCAGGACGTAAATATGGGTGCACAAACATCGTCGATATCGTCACCCATTTCATATTATTCTCATCCCTTCAGTGAAAGAACCAGGCATAACTTTGCGCATGTATATCGGAATCGCTTATGTGACCACAATTTGGAATCGGCATTCTGAGATGGTCGACAAGATGTAGGTTTTGCGGAATTCCTTTCCGAGGCCAAAATTTCACCCCGAAGCGTGTGTACTAGTACACCGATCACGCACCCCTTTGGTAGGATGCAGATATTTCTTCGTCCGGCGATCGGAACTGCCCGCGAGGTGCCAATTTGGATACAGCACTTCGACCCGGTCGTCACAAGGTTAGATTCGGAGATTTCCGGTCCGACCCCTAAATTCTCCTCTGAGAGTGTGGTCCCAGGCTCCCGATGCGATTGTATATGGACACACATTCGCTCAAACGGGTAAACATTCCACACGGTTATCAGAATTGCTTATAAGACCCCAATTCGGAATTGTCACGTAGAGTCGCTCGTCTCCCGTTATTGCCTTCCAGCAATAAGAGGTCGTTTCTGACCTGAAAAACCTCCGTTTTGGGTTCGAAAATTGCGATTCCAGACGAGGATCTCCTTGTTTCCAAGGTTTTCTTGCAGTAACGTCTCTCTCGATGACGCGAATCACTAGTGGGGCCATAACACGGAGTCGACCTATCACGACGATCGGAAGTTGTGTTCAACGTGACGCGAGAACTCCGCCCCGAGACGTAAATATGGGTGCACAAACATCGTCGATATTGTAGTACCCTTGATTTTTAAAATTCAAATAAAATAAACATTTAATTAAATAAATGAGATAAATAGATTTAATTAGAATAAATGAGAAATAAGTGAAATAAAAGGGCATTAAATCAAGCCCAATAAGTTAAAACCCGAATGGGTTGTGTAAATGGCTCAATTACAAAACAATGGGCCTAATTGTGAGGAGCCCATCATAGGATGGGAAATAATTATCCTAATTTCGGATATAATTAATAAATAAATAATAAATGGTTAAGATGAATACTAAATAACCCATAATTATCTAAGATAAGAGCGCATATCTCATCTTAACCCTTGGGCCACGAATTTAGGTCTTCTCTCTATCCTTTTAAGTGGATAATTGATAGGAAAATAGGAGATAATTATCAATTTTGGAGTTGGAAGAGAAAAGAGAAGTTTTAGGCATTTAGGACTCTATTAGCCATCAAAACACCCAAATTCATCCCAACCAAAACCCTAGTTCGTGTCTAGAGCCTTGGGAGATGAAGAGGAGGCAATTTTGGACGTGGAACTTGGAGGAGAAGGGTTGGAGCTTGGCTTTTCTTCTTCATTTTTCGTCACCAAACTCTAGTTCTCTTGTCAACACAGAAAGGTAGGCAATCTCTCAAGCTTAAACCGTGTAAAAATTACCCTAGGTAGTCTTCATGATCCCCTTCGAAAGGCCTCTCATTTTGCTCTATTTTGATCGTCCATTAGGGCGAATTAAATGTTTGAATCCCTGTTGTTATCAGGTACCTGAACCCTATAGTTTGCCTTCAATCCATACTTATACTCGATTGAATGCTGTGGAATTATTCTCATAAATACTACTCATCACTAGCTTTCAGACGCACCAATTTCCCCTAATTTTCATCTTGAATCCATGGCGAATTAATTCCTTGTTAATTGATTGTGCATGTTTAGGTTAACGAAATGTGACCTAGTCAAAGAATGCTCTATACATGTCTGATTTCTAATTAATCGTTCTCAGTAATAGATCTCCATGTCTCTTGTCATTTAAAATTGGTTTCATGTGTTTTGGATCACTGTGCGATTTCTTATAGAATTTTTAAGTACCCTGTATCATGTGCACCCACCTGGAAAGTGGGCAAAACCCTTTTCTGGGGCTCGAGCCACTCCCTGAGATCGCGACGACCCGATCCACCGCAACCTCAGAGGGGGTCGCAACACCAGGACCTGTCGCGATCTGAACGCGACAGGTCGACTGGTTACGACTTGCCCTCCGGTTCACCCCCAGTGCCGGTTCGACAGAACGCGACATGCATGGGTGTCGTGATGACCTTAACACGACAACCCTGTGGGCCGCGACCTAAACTCTGATCGTACCAGACTCTTGCGTTACGACCTGATCGCTACAGTACCCTACGTCGTGACCTGACTGTTGCGGCCAGAACCCTAAATTACCATTATAACCCTGCTATTAATGACATATAAGCCCTAATTAACTCCATTTAAGTACTATCATGATTTAATATCAACTTGATAAATGTAAATGGTTATAATCTCCATGAAATTTATTAATTTTAAAAGTATGTGCACAATCGTACATGATCCCATGATTTCTTACACTTGCACACACTTACAATCATGTTTGCCATTAAACCCTATTAATTTACTCAACAATATGTCTGGTAAATTAAGCAAAATTAATTATTAAACTCCTATTTAATTAATTACACTTGTCTTATTTTTACTCGTGCGTTTTATACACCGTTACTGTTTTCCCTCGGCCTTCGAGCACTCGAGGCATGACAGACCAGTTTCCACACACTTTTTCTTGACATGGACCACCTCTCCACTGGGAAGACTTCTGACTGGACCAGGGACTCCTTGTCAAGGCCTCCGTAAGTCTTCTTGGCTTTGGCGCATGTCCTTAGCCGACGAGCTGGTTGTACCTTAATACCCGTTACATCTTTAGGGATCAATACGATCCATGGCCTTAGTGTGTTCTCTCCTTATCTTGTGATCATGCCAGACCACCTGGCTCGTGTTCACGGCACGACTAGTGGGCGGTTGTGACTTCTACCAGACTGCCGGTACCCAACCTGGTGCCACGCAAGCTAGTGCTCCCGCAGAGTCTGTAACACAATCCTCAGGTGCTGGGCATGCTCCTCTTCTGAAGCAGAGTACACCAGAATGTCGTTAACAAACACCACGACAAACTGGTCCAAGTATTGGTGAAACACCTTGTGCATCAGATCCATGAAGGCCGCTGGTGCATTGGTGAGCCCAAATGGCATCACCAAAAACTCAAAGTGCCCATATCTGATCCTGATGGTAGTCTTCTCCACATCAGAATCTCTTATCTGCAACTTATAGTAGCCTGACCTCAAATCAATTTTAGAGAAAACTCGAGTTGACTAAAGCTGATCAAAGAGATCATCAATCCTAGGCAAAGGATACCTATTCTTGATGGTCACCTGATTCAGCTTTCTGTAGTCAATACACAGTCGCAGGCTACCATCCTTCTTTCTCACAAACAGCACTGGAGACCCCCCAAGGAGAAAAGTTAGGGCAGATATAGCCTTTTTCCAACAGTTCCTCTAACTATCTCTTCAATTCTCGCAACTCTGCTAGTGCCATGCGATACGGTGCCTGCACAAAAGGTGTGGTGCCAAGAACAAGCTCGATGGTAAACTCAATCTCCCTATGTGGTGGTAGACCAAGTAACTCGTCCGGAAAGACATCTGGAAACTCACAAACCACGGGAATGTCCTCCACTCCCCAAGAAACCTAGTCAACAAGCACGGCAGTAGCAAGGAAACCCTGACACCCAGAAGCCAACATCCTCCTTGCCCTCAAAGCAGAAATCAAAAAGTGGGAAGTAAGAGGTACGATACCCTGGAAATAGAAGGCAGCTCCTCCGGGTATCTAAAGGTACACCCTCTTCTTCTTGCAATCCACCATAGCACCGTACTGCTCAAGCCAGTCCATACCCAAAATCACATCAAAATCCTGTAACTGCATAGCAAACATCCGGGCTGGCAAACACTGACCCTACATCTGCACTGGTACCTCCTCAAGACAGTAGAAGGTAAGAGCAAAATCTCCCGTCGGTAGCTCCACAACAAGCTCGATGAACACTCCCATGTCCAGCTCCTCAAGAGAGTCTAAAAACTCCTTAGAAACAAAAGAGTAGGAGGCACCGGAATCAAACAAAACTCTAGCTGCAGAACTAAGGATAGTCACAGTACCTTCCACAAGATGAGCTGCCTCTGCCTCTACTCGGGTCATGTGCATGACATGAGCCTTGGTCTTCGGCCTACCTGAACTCATGGTCTGCTAATGATACTGCACAGGAACCTGCTGCTGTGTATGAGACTGGGGCTGACTCTGCTACTGCAGGTCTTGAGGTAACAGGGGGCAGTCCCATGCCATGTGACCCAGCTGGTCACACCGGTAACACCGACCAGCGAAAGAATGCTGGCTATGCTGCTGAGGCTACCCAAAAGGCTGCTAAACACTCTCAATTGAAGGCTACCTCTGCTCTGCTTGCCTCCTGTCACGTCAGAACCTCTTCCGGGACCCTGACCTCGACGACGTCCCTGCGGAAGAGGACGTATAGAAGGTCGTGGTCCTCGAGGTCTGCTTAGAGCTACTCTGCTGCTATCTCTGCTGGGACGGACCTGCCTGTGCCTGAACTGGTCTGATCCGCCCACGGGTCCGCAAGGTGTCAGCCTCAAGTGCTGCCGTAGTCTGATAGGCTACGTCGAAGTCTATGACGTGAGCAACTATCAGTGCCTGTCTGAGCTCTGGCCTCAGTCCTCTCACAACCTGCTGGGTCCTCAGGCTCTCATCTGCCATAATATGCGGTGCAAATGCCCCAACTCTAAAAATCTGGCTCTGTACTGGACCACTATCATCTCGCCCTGAGTCAGATCCAGGAACTGATACAACCTCTCAGTCCTGACACATGTGGGGTAGAAAGCTCTCTCAAAGGCCGCCATAAACTCCTGCCATGTGATCTGCCTAAGCAGACGAGACTGGAAAGTGATCTCCCACTCTGAGGTCCACCAGGTCAGCGCCTGACCCTGCAACTAATAGCTAGCCAACAAAACCTTCTCCTCCGCTACGTACTCCATGGAACGGAAGTCCGCTCCATCGTATCCAACCAAGATCGGGCTGCATCTGGATCTAGCTGTCCCTAAAACTGAGGTGGCTGGAACTATGAGAACTCTCTCAGCACCCTCCCAGAACCTCCCTGAGGTGTCAGAACATCACGGTGTTGAGAAACAATATGTGCCATCCCCTCGAGAAAATGGGTACAGTAAAACCCTTGTGCTGCCTGAGGAGGGGACGGAGGTAGTGGTACAACACCATTGTGTGCGTCTTGCAGTCCTGGCTGTGCCTGTGGTGGCGGCGGGGCATCTCGAACCTCTTGCTGAGGTGCTTGCTCAGTCACCTCCTCAACACAACGTCGTTTGGGTGCCATAATGGATCTACACAGGACATGCACACAAATTAATATATAAAATAACTCCGATTTTGCTTGCTGCCTGTACTCTTCATACTCTGAGTTACCTTGATGAACATCTCCTTATATGTCTTGACAGACCAAGCTCTGATACCAACTGTAACGACCCATAATTTGAATTACTAGTTACCAACTAGTAACCCGAACGCTGACTCATCACCCACGAGCCGAAGCTCGGAAGGGTAAAAAGAGAACGTCTGAGAAGAACATATAAGAAAATGTACACACCACAATTTTTTTTCAACATTCCATTATATAATATATCAAATAGTACAACTCAAAATAGATCCATCAAATGTAAAGAGTACAACGAGTACATAACTAAGTACTACTCACAACAGCTAAGCAGGACCAGCACCAGAGTGACCAGGCTCCTCAGCACCTGGAGCTGATGACGAACCACTTGAAAAGGAAGGGAGTGAGTCTCAAGAAGAGACCCAGTAGGGACATTAACCCCCACCGATAGCAGTACTAAAAAGTAGTGCATAAAGTAAAGCAATAGTAAGTAAACACACTGCACAACACATAGAAATCGGTGGCATGGCACGCAACTCCTCGCAAGAGTGCGTCAAGAAACTGGAACCTCACAGGCTCAATAGTACAAAAAATACACACACAAGCACACACACAAGGTAGGACCAGCTAGGGCCTATAGCTTGGCGCCTCGACACCACAGAGTCCTCCAACCCTAGCCACGTGTGCACACTTAGATGCTCTCCCTCGCATCTGGTCCTCGACCGGTTTTCCCATACGCCGAACTCGAATGGTGGAGAAGGGGCTCCACGAAAACCGGCTCATAACCACCACAATGGGCACGCACAGGACGGAGTCGCACACGACGTTCAGGCTCACCAGCGGAATAACTCAACGCCAGTCATCCAGACGGAGCCTTCACCTCAACGTCTTGGAAACACAACACAACACAAGCATGGTAAAACTCAGTACAAGTACAGACGGAGATGCTCTCAACGTCCGGCACACCGCGCCTAGAGGCGGACACCGCGTGTCAACACCTCGCACCACAGAAAAGGGCTCAGCCTGCTGGGACCTACCTGTGGGGTTGTCGGCAACATCGATTGCCGCCAATCCTAGGGTAGATGGCAACACCCTTGCCGTTTACAGAAAGTAGACAGCAATAGGCTTGTCGTTTACCTCTTCTTGACGGCAAGGGATCTTGCCGCCAAGTTCGAACCTCCCTAAAGAACTTGACGTCAACCGATGTTGACGTTAAGTTCTTCAGCTTCCAGCAGCTGAAACGGCCCCAGGCCGTTCCCACATGCGATCCAACCAAGAAACCACGGATTGATGATGGGAAATGCTTTCCCTCATCACAAAACACCAGTGTAAAGCCAGAAAACAACAATCCAATGCTTGGATCGACGAATCTACCCCAAAACCCGTCATGGAGAAACCCTCTCCAAAAACCACAGATTTCATGCAAATCACCCACAATAAACATGGCAATGCAACTATGGGGAGTCACAGGGCAGAGTCCCTACCTCTTTACGCAATAAAAACTCCCAAAAGAACCTTGAATCCCGCCGATTATCCCAGAGCTCCCCCATGAGGACGATCCTTCAAACCTCCATTTCCCGCTCGATCCACCACCACCACGAGCACCACAGCCTCCCCACGAACTCCCGTTGGCCGCCGGAAGAAGTGGAGAAGAAGAGAGGTGAAGGTAGTGGGAAGGAGAGGGAGAGAAGTGAGGAAGAAGGGGCCTCGGGTCGCCCGTAAAAACACAGGCCAGACAGGTTGATGTCAACATCCGTTGCCGTCAACTTGCACCGACAGAACTTGGTGTCAACATCGATTTCCACCAAGTTCATGTTCGGGAAGACTCAGGAAACTTCGGTAGACGTCAACATCGCTTGATGCCAAGACCCAATAGACGGCGGTACCCTTTCCATCAACCCTACGGTTGGCATCAACCACATTGACATCAACCCACTATTGACGTCAACAGGCATTGTTCCAGAAGTAGGCCCATTAAGGGTCCAATAAGGCCCAAGGCCTTACAGTAAGCGTGCTCCGAGCATGCCATAAAACTGCACAAGCATATGGTAAAACCCTCATCTGAAGAAGACTCATCCAGGGGAGGCCCTTCAAGTTCTTCAAATGGTCAGTTAACTTTTCTCTGGAAGAAGACTCTCCCTTAGTCCCAGTCTGGCTGAAACTTCCTGGGATTCCAGCAAACTTTTATAATGATGTAATGCTCCGATCCATTGTGGGGAGCCTTGGACCTGTCCTCAAAATTGACAAGAACTCCACAGATCTAACGCGCACTCAAGCTGCTCGAGTCAATGTCGAGCTAGATGTATCCAAGAATTTCCCGAAAAGGATTTGGATTGGCATGGGTTCGGAGGGTTTTTGGCAACCACTGGTGTATCCCCAACCTCCATTGTTCTGCCTATCATGTAAACGTATTGGCCATGTGCACTCTAAGTGCAAAAGGAACCCACCCACTGGCCAGCAACCTGTTCCTGTAATTTCTACACCCGGAAACCTGAAACCAAGCATGCTTGGTGCCCAGTTCCTACCACTAGTACTATCCATGTAACCACGGGTATAAGAATGGACAATCATCAACAAGGGTGTTGCATCTAACACTGCCCATCACCTGCTCGAGAAGGTGCCTAATCAGCAGCCACCCACTGAACTGATGAAGGATTCCCACCTAGAAGTCCATGCAGTTGTGCCACATGACACAATCTCTTATGCTGCTGTAGATGGGGATCATGACACTACCTCTTCACTGGGCCTTTCAACCAGTCCATCAGTTGAAGGCCTAAGAGAAACACCTGCTGCGGTGTTTGATCCTCAGCAACCCGATGACCAAAATACATCTGCCCCTATTGTTCCTGCCCATGTGCATTCTGCAGATGCAGCACATCATCAGCCAGGGGGGAGTGCAGTCTAAATGTCCGATGAAGTGCCAGATGCCCCCTGTAGCGAGTCTTGTAGAGCAGTGCATGAGATGCCACTGCCATCCACACCTGTGCATGCTGCCCCCATAGCAGTTACCCAGCAGCAAGCAGCCCCTGTTGTACATAAAACTAAGGGGATATCACCTTCAATTCTGAATGATGTAGCTCCCCCGTGGACCACTCCGCAATCCTCTGATCAGCAAGACTCTTCATCTGAAGCCACGCCCTCCAACCCCAAGATCAAGGGCGCTGCACCACTGGGCACCCCATTAGGGGTGGAAGCCTCGGCGTCTCCATCTTCACCCCGAATGTCCTTCGCTGAAGCACTATGAAAGAAAACCAATAAAGGTGAGATTTGCATGAATACAACTAAACCACCACCCCCGCCTTTCCCAACTGCAGCTCCCCCTCAACCCGGAGTGAAGGGACCAGCCGGCGGCCATGTGATATGTCTCCCCGTGCAATACAATATCAGAAGTGCCCTGGGCATCGAAGCTGAGGAAGTGGACTTGTTGACCTTACACAATAATTGGGTTGGCCGCACTCGTAGCACTGCAATTCGAAGCATAGATTCTGACGAGGAGTTTGAGTACTTTGAGGAATGATTTTCCTTTTTGTTTGGGCTGATGTTTCATGTAATTGTAACCCCTCTGTGAAGGGAGTCTCTAGTGTGTGCCCCCTTGTTCCGATATTCCACTGTCCCAGCTACCCCGCAGCCCCCGTGATCCATGTATCCTTTTACTTTATGCCTTTTCAAATATAATGAAAGTGACCAGCTGATCACGACTATGGAGGCTCACTCCATTGTCGTATCCAATTGAAAAAAAAAACCCTCATTTGAACAACAACCTCAGTGAGTGCAGTCCAAGCACACCACCAAACTTCACAAGCAGATGGTAAAACCCTCATCTGGACAACACCCTCGGTGAGCACGCTCCAAGCACACCTCCAAACTACACAAGCAGAAGGTAAAACCCTTGACTGGACAACACACACTAGCCATAACCCAGCATCTACTAGTCAGTGGTCAATTGCGCCCACCGGCGTCTACCGCTCGACCACGAGTCCAAGTCTCCCCTCCCATCAGAGTGAGATGCGTGGACAAACACAACTACAAGTTGTAGTCTGGCCGGACTATGGTCCCACGCATGTCCTCTCGACATGGCTCCGGAACCGTGTAAGGTGAGGCAGTGAGAATAGACTAGTTGGCCTACACCGCGACACTCCAAACTCCGCAGGACCAGGACCAACTAAGTGAGCTCTACAAATGGCTCAACGCCGCTGTCCAACACTATTTTCCCCTTCGTCCGGAGAAACGTTCGACGGACCCACTCGTGGCTCAGAGACCACCCTCAACAGGCCCACGAGGACAAGGGTCTCGGGGAACGGTAACAACCCAAAAGTGCACCGTGCGCTGGGACAAGCCCTCAAGTGTCGCAACATCGGGCGACAAGCCTCAAGTGTCGCAACACCGGGTGAAGACTAGTAAGGCGTAGTGCTAGGAAGTCAGCACGAGCGTCGCGAGTACAGAACGGAAACTCGGTGAGGAAATGTGTAAGGCCCTCGAATTTTGTCGTATTATTTTATTACGTGTAAATAATTCATGCTTGTGTATGCATAGATGTACATATCTACGTACGTATTAGCTAGTTATACTTATGTATGCATATGTATAATTAGATGGTAAATATTATTTGAATGCATGGTGTAATAGTGTATACATTATACTACCTAGGTTTCATGTATAACTGTATGGGTTAAGCATCGTTTCTACATGATTTTAAGTTCTGGCCGAAGGGCCGATTGGCGTCAACATGGATGGACGTCCAGGATGAGTCAACGTCCACCTCGATGGACGCCAGTGCTTATATAAACGCCCAGAGATATGGACATCTACTTCTCTGACCTACATGCATTGCAGACCCAGAATTCCGGGGCAAGCAAGCCCAGCCATTGGGGAGATGTCCCCAACGGCTATCAGGCCTTCACATCACCCCTCCGGATGTTCCAAATCCCTTCTCCTATAAACCAAACCCCTTCTGCACCAGAAGAGTTTCTTGACTCTTTGAGGAGAAGAGAGAAACTCTAGCTCTAGCTGTGAGAAAAACCTGAACTTTGGAGGCTTTGATCCGGCGACTGAATGCTTCCCCGACTCCAGCCTGCTATGGAGATCGACCAAGAACCCGAAGGAGTGGTGTTTTGGAGGCTTCTTGGGACTGCCCAAGGAGAGCTTCATCAACCTCTTTGATCCCTTTGAAGATTTATTTAGAGGCAAGTAACCCATTCACTTGTCCATGTAGGTGTCTAGTAGGGTTTTACCATTTTTACAGATTTTTCTCGTGTCCTGGATCCTCACAATTCTCCTTCTTTTGGAGCTCGGGTCTGTGTTTTGCACAGACCTGAACTTGACGGCAAGATCCCTTGCCGTTAAGATCTTCAATTAACGGCCAACGATGTTGCCGTTAAGCTCCATTAACGGCCAGACGGTGCCATTAAGTTCTTCAGGGCAGAACAGTGAGCTGTTCTCCCTCGTATATGATTAATTTTCCAAAGTGTTTTCGCATGAGGATATAAAGTAATGTTGTATGTTATGTAAAATAGATACAGTGATATGTGGGAAATTTCTTGTGCATTTGTGGATGGTCGGAGTTATTAGGTTTATTAAAATACATGTTGGAAGAAATGGTTGTACATATCTATCTACTGTTCACATGATCCGTGAAGAATTCGAGTGCCCTAATTTTTATAAACCATGTATGTATGTGTCAATCTATGCCTTTCAAATTTTGGAATTTTTCTAAGAGCATGTGATTTACTGCAACTTCTGTTTTGGAAATAGAAAACATGCGTAGGTTTTGTAAAATTTATAGTAAATCATGTGATGTGCCATAAATCTGGGAAAATTTTATGTGATAATGTGTAAGTTAGGTTCAGGGCTGTGAACAGTCAAAACTGGATATTCATGTTATGTTCCATGATAAATTGAATTGTGAATGGCATGAAACTGAATGTTTTAAATTCTGTAAATGTAATATGACTCAGAAAAATCTGGAAATTGTATGTGAGGTCATGAACCTGCAATTAGTGTGTGGTTAAAACTTCATGATATTGGATAACTGTAAAGTGTATTATGAAATTTCCATGTGAAAATATGTGATAAATGCATGCTATCATGAATATGATTTGATGATGTGTTTGTCAACCTGATTAATGTGAGCTACTGAATGTTTGATTTCTGTTATCTGTAGTATCATGATTAGGAAAACAGAGCCATGTGTATATGAGAGAATGAAAAGATATGTGTATGTCATGTGTAAAATGTATGTTAAAATCAGAATATGCAATGTGTAAGACTGTGCCATGTGTGACACTGCTTCCATAGATGGCCGTGGAACCGTACCATGGAAAAGTCCCCATGGGAAGGTTCAATGTGTTAAATCCTAAGGGCATTAGGATGAAATCCTGGATGTGGACAAGTACCACTGATTAGGGTGGAGACTTGTTCTCCCGATCTGCGCAGTCCAAGAGTCGTCACTGCATTGCCTAGGTGGCGTCTATGTGTATGTGTTATGTGATGTGTCCTTCTACTGGTGGTTTGGACTATGTGTCACGGCACTAAATTGTGAAATATGAATGTGACTATGTGTAAATTGTGTAGTGTGAATATGTGTAAGTGTGCAATGTGTAAAAAGAGAACTATGTGAATGAGTGATTGTGCAAACATGTGAAACCAATAAGTTAGATTGTGAAATGGTGACCCATGATATGTTAATGTGAAATTATGTTATAACAACAACTAGTTGTGTTTATAAGAATGTTTTATATGTGTAAAAATGCGTAGAATCCATGCTAGGAACAATTCTTGCTTATGTGTAAACGTTTCCATGTTTAAGTGCTATCATGTTGTAGTTTAATCGGGAATGTAGCTCTCATGTGATAGGACGTGAATTGCTAAATCCATGTCAAAATAGAAACCTTAAAGTGTATAAAATGATAATGTGCATGTGCAAGAATGTGTAGAAACTATGATAGGAATGTTTCTTTTTATGCATGCAAGAATCCCATGTTTGGTTGCTTCCATGTTATAGCTTCATTTGAAATGTAGCTTTCATGTGATTACATGAGTAGAAAGCATGTGATAGGATATTTATTTTGGAATGTCTTAAACCATGTACAATGTGTTTTAATTTTGTAGAATTATCATGATAGGTTGTCTCTTATAAATGTTCAAGCATGCGATATGGTTTACTTTGTGAATTGAAATAAAAAACCTACTGTGATGTATGCATGTATGATGTGTGTGGTGTTATTTGCTGAGTCCTTTAGACTCATTTCTTGCTTCAGCGTACAGGTTTAGTAGGTGATACACCTTTGGAGGAGACCGTGGAGAGCGACTCCGAGCGCGGGGAGTAGCTTGGCGGAGTTGTAGTTGTGATGGCTTTCATCGTATGTATTTGAGGCATTGTAATGAACTCTTATGTAATTATGAACAAACTATGTACTTAAATTTTGCACTTCTTTATGTGGACTTTAGATCTTTAAAATTGTTATTTGAATCATGTATGTTGAATGTGGATGATGAATGAAAGACATTGTTCTTTTACTTCCGCTACTCTGTATTTATTTGTGTGTATCTCAATCATGTGATAGCGATTGGGTAAATGTCCCACTGTGATTACGTTCACTATACCAACGTGGGTGGTATAACCGTACCGGTATAATGAGGGTCGTCACAAAACGGATCTGCTAAAGTACTCGACTGATGGTCAACCTCGAAAAGCCTATATTACCACCCCGGACAGTTAGTCGGCCCTCAGAACTCACCCCACTGGTGCCGGAAACCCCAACACGACTGTCTAGATCAAACGGCCCCATCGGCTTGGTTGGAGCCGACCCAGGCGGGCCTAGAAATCGAGAAACCCAATACGATGACTCAAAAGACATATATTACTACCCCGGACAGTCGGTCAGCCCTTGGAACTTACCCCATGGGTGCCAGAAACCCTAGCGCGATTGTCCGGGTCAAACGGTTAAACGGCCCGATCGGAGCCTACCCGGGCGGACCTGGAAATCGAGGAACCCGGTACGACGGCCGTCAACCCCGGACTGACCCACTGGCGCAACTGGGATGACCCCAACATCAAAAACGGCGTGAAAAATGGACTCCAGAAGGCCCAAAATGGCCCAAAAAGGGTTCAAGAACCCTCCCGGCACAATGTGCCTCAGACCCTTGGCCACACAGTCTCGGCGCACTGTGGCGGGCAGGCCACGGCTGGCATAGTACGCCAGCCGGCCAAGCGCTGGCGCACTGCACCAGCACCCCATCCCATCCTCCCTCCGATCCCCTATCTTCGCGATAGGGAGGGGAGGAGGGCAAGGGGAAGGGGGAGGGCCTCTGGCCACCGCCGACGTGGCCCACCAGCACCGAGGAAGGGACACCAGTCGCCGCCGGTCTCTCCCTGGCGGTCGCCAACGCCAGGAGAGAGAAAGGGAGACAAAGAGAGAGAGCGGGAGCAAGGTCGGAGAGAGGGGGGGGGAGGACTGCGGCAACAGGGGCGGGGGGGGGGGGGGGGGGGTGGTTCCGGCCCGGCCGACGCCAGAGAGGGAGGAGGCCCCTACCTCGGCAGTAGGACCCGCCGGTGTCGGCGCCCACGTCGGCGGTGGCACTCCCGTTAGGTGGCGGCGACAGTTGGCTCCGACGGCGATGGTGACGCGGCGGCGACGTTGGAGTTGGGGTCGTCTCGACTGAGCCAGGTTCCTCATTTCTGGGCCCACTCAGATGGGCTCCGACCGAGCCGACAGGGGCGTTTGACCGATTGACCTGGATAGTTGTGTGGGGTTTCCGGCACCCATGTGGTGAGTTTTGTGGGCTGGCTGACTGTCTGGGGTGGTAATATATGCCTTTTGAGTCATTGCGGGTTTCTCGATTTTTGAACCCGCCCTGGTCGGCTCCGACCTGGCCGACAGGGCCGCTTGACCAGTTGACCCGGACACTTGCGCTGGGGTTTTCGGCACCCGTGGGGTGAGTTCTGAGGACCGACTGACTATCCGGGGTGGCAATGTAAGCTCTTCGAGGTTGACTGTCAATCAGGTACTTTAGCGGGTCCGCTTCCACGTTGAGTTTTTGTACCGTACTCGTGACACTTGTGCTGACTCCCTATCACTATGCCTTAATAGTCTTCACCCAATGCTTTGGCACTTGAGGGCTTGTCTCAGCGCATGGTACACTTTTGGGGTTGTTACCGTTTCCCGAGACCCCTGTCCTCGTGGGCTCGTTGAGGGCGGTCTTTGAGACACGAGTGCGTCCATCGAGCGTTTCTCCGGAGTGAGGGGAAACAGTGTTGGACAACGACGCCAAGTCATTTGCAGAGCTCTCTTAGTTGGTTCGGGTCCCGCGGAGTTTGGAGAGTCGCGGTGCGGTCTAGCTAGTCCGTTCTCACCGCCTCACCTCGTACGGTTCCGGAGCCGTACCGGGAGGACAGGTGTGGGACTATAGTCCGGCCAGACCACAGAGTGTGTTGTTGTGGTGTTCTCGAGTTTTCCTTCGACGGGAGAGGAGACCAGGGCCTGTGCCTGTTGTCTAGACAGGGCTTTACCGTCTGTTTGTGCAGTTTAGTAGCGTGCTCGGAGCACAATTACCCAGTTTGTGACTGCATGTGGGATGTTGCATTGAGTTGACGGTACTTGTAGACCCACGTACTTCCCGTTTACTTAATTCAGTACCTACACAGTTATTATCTTATGATATTCCTGCTCAGTTGGTAGATGTGTTTACTTGAGATACCGCCGCCTTTTTGCTTGGCATAGTTAGCTTAGTTGCTTTAGTACTACTGTTCTTCCTGCCCATTTTAGTTGCACTACTTCTTGTTTCCGCTGTTCAAACCGGTGAGGGGTTGGGTTCCCTATTGGGCTTCGTTTGCGAAGCTCATTCCCCTTATTTCTTTCCAGGTTTGAGTTCGCAGGAGCCAGTACTTGTATTCGGACGGTCTGTGTTGTACCGCTTGTGATCAGCAGCGTTAGCAGTGGTTAGTATTTTCTTTTGCACTTGAATTATTATCTAGGACATTGTGTATATTTTCTATTCCATTGTTGCACTTCTTTATTGCTTAGTCATTGTAACTTGTTGCATATCTCACTAGATATATTTCTTAACCCTTCCAGATTTTCGGATCCGTGGGTGGTGGTCCAAGGGTCGGATATTGGAGGATTCCGGTTATTAGATTCTTGCGTCGTTACAGGTCCGGTCTTTTATTTTTGAAAAAAAAAAGGTGGGAGGGCAGAGGGCAGAGGGCCGCATAGCTCGAAGGAAGACCCCTCACATAAATACCACCCCCTTAAACTGCAAGCAGCTACAGAATGGTGAAGTGTTCTCCAGGCATGACAAGGTATTGTGGTCATTCTTCTTCTTCTCCTCCCTTTCCATTGTACGTAGTCTTCTGAGGGATCTTCTTCGCTGTATCGTACAAGTGTCAACATATATATGGTGGTTTATGATTGCATCGAGATATTAATTAAGGACTTCGAGGGATGGTCAATATATATATATATATATATATATAGAAAGATATGCTACAGACTACAAGCTGCTGCAGAATGGTAAAGTGCTTTCTGGGCATGACAAGGACTAGCTTGTGGCCGGGCATTCTCGTCACTTTCCATTGTAATCTTCTGAGGGGGGTTCTTGCGCCGTCCGGACAAATTAAACTTAGATGCTTCAAATTAAAACTCTTACACCATCTCACAAACTACCCTCTCCGGAATAAAGTTTTTCACTGTGGATTGATACTCCCACCTTACGAATGTGCCATGCTTTCAAATAGATCTGG
Source organism: Colocasia esculenta (assembly GCA_014218235.1). Taxonomy (NCBI): domain Eukaryota; kingdom Viridiplantae; phylum Streptophyta; class Magnoliopsida; order Alismatales; family Araceae; genus Colocasia; species Colocasia esculenta. The sequence goes on along the minus strand of JACBKR010001582.1, from coordinate 10,486 downwards.
TGGGCCAAAACAGATTTGATTCGCAACTACTGCTAGATCTAGGATCAGAGCCATGTATGAACAGTTAGCAATTATGAGTACCCATCTTGGTTTAAAGGCATGTCCCCACGCGTAGGCAGGCGGATGGTTGGATGCCATTGCGCTGGCTGTCCCTGATACAGTGCCCATGTCCGAATTCAAGGTGAGACTTTATCTCAGACAAAGAGGAAATTATATATATGTGGGTAGATTTATGCTTCACAGACTCTTTTTTTTTGTTATAATATTCCCATCAGGAACCCCAACACAGCCCTGAGTTAACCCCCCGCCCCTTGCGTCCAACTTATCTAGCGGTACTTCACAAACTCATATTGTTGGTGTGTAGTCAAATGAGTTTTGACATTGGAAATGGATTCATTTCCAACTTTAATTACTATGGTGATTCATGGAGTTCATTTGTACTTTTTCTGGACATGATAAGTATTAAGGATGTTGTGGAATGCCAGGACTCCTCTCAGCAAGGAGTTATCACCTCTGAGCAGTCCCACAGGAAGAGACCTCTGTTACGTAGAGTTCATGTACATCCACATCTTAGATATATGTAAAGAGTTGTATACTATGTATAACTCCTCTGTTGTAACTGTTCTATAAATATATACACTCACCAGTGCATGTGCTGCTTCCCCGAAGACACCTACTGTCGATGTTCGTTCGATTGAGGCACCGCCTCACACCTCTGCACAGGAACAACTTCCATTGACGCCTTCCTCACCAGTTTCGGCAACGCCCGTGCACGAGGATCTGCTCCAAGCAGAGTCCTCACCTGCCAGCTCCCCACCGGCACGCACCAAATCTCTTGCGGACATATATGCGGCTACTCCGCTCTTCCTTCTAGAGCTCTGGTGGCTAGTCGCCACCCGCTTCCTGCTTGCCTAGCTGCTGTCGCTTCTGGCCACGAACCAACATGCTTCGGTCAAACTTCCAAGCACCCCACCTGGAGGACTGCCATGGCATCTGAGTTTGACGCTCTGCTCCGCAATGGGACATGGTCCCTTGTGCCTCGCCAGCCACACATGAATGTGGTCAGCTGCAAGTGGGTATTTCGCATTAAACGAAAGGCGGATGGCTCCATCGACCGTTTGGCTTCGAGACAAGCTCAACATTGCTCCCACGTTGGCTTGAGGGGGCGTATTAAGGATGTTGTGGAATGCCAGGACTCCTCTCAGCAAGGAGTTATCACTCTGAGCAGTCCCACATGGAAGAGACCTCTGTTACGTAGAGTTCATGTACATCCACATCTTAGATATATGTAAAGAGTTGTATACTGGTATAACTCCTCTGTTGTAACTGTTCTATAAATATATACACTCAAGCTATCCACCGAGGTGTGGAAGCTATGGTCTCTCCAGATTACTTCTGTTCTGTTTCTCTGTCATAAGATGGGAGCAATACTCTAACATGTTATGTACAAGGAGAGTTGGAGAGAGAGAGAGAGAGAGAGAGAGAGAGGGGGTGCTCGCAATAAAAATATAGAACATTCAAGTTTCTCCCACCACCACCATCACCGCCACATTCACTACCTCACCAGCCCACCCCGACAAGACCTTTCTAAAAATGGAATCTGTGTCCCACAAATCTCTGAAGCCTCAAAAGGCCGATCCATCCCAAAGGAGGAAAGATTTTGGATGCCAATAGCAGGCTCTGGCAGGTCTCTGGGTGCCCTTGCCCCCACTTCTTCCTTCCTTTAATTTACATGGCCATGGCTGCCCGCCACTAGATTTCCTTCCCACCCAGCCCATCTCTTGCGGAATCAAGCATCCAAACAACTAGTACGAGCTGGCTATGGAACCACTGATCTGTTTCTCTCTCTGGCTATAAAGTGCGAGCAGGCACCGGACAAGGCGATTCAAGGAACGGAAAACAAGCATTAGGGGGGGGGAGAGAGAGAGAGAGTAGCAGAGATCCATATGTAGTAAGAGAAGTGCGATATGTATCGTTAGCTGATCCTACATGCTCCAAAAGGCCGGCATCTCTCATCGATCGATGGTGCGGATACTCCTCGCATGAAGAGGGCAGAGAGTGGAGTGCAGCCAAGAATGACTTGCCGGCGGGCACTGGCGGGTACCTCAGGCCATATGCAGGGTGGCGCGCGCGGCATATGGAACTAACCCCCCTGCCGGCAGGTTGTTCTTGGCTACATCTTGCTCTCTTCCTCTCATGTCAGGACGTCTCACACCCGGCCGGCCGCCATGGGTAGAACATGGCGTCGCCACGGTTCCCAGCTAGCTCTCCAGCGAATTAAAGCCATTATGATCTTCTTCCTATATATAGTACTCTTGAACTGTGTGTGTGTGTGTTTCTGAGATTTACTACTGTTAGTTTGCTGTTATTTGCAGCGGGGGATCATTCTTTGCGCAAGACAATGCAAGAAACTAGTTGATCTATATGTGTTTTTATGTGTCTTCTCTGAGTCTAGAGAGAAGCTCGCATAGTGTCTCATATATATATATGAAAGCTTCCTTCCTGATTTGTTTTGCAATGCCCACTGCTTATATCTTCCGCTTTCTAGCTACTTCCCTTTTTTTCTCTGCCATTTGTGGAGCTGGTCTTGAGATCTTTCAACACTGTCTGAAGTTGGCTGCCCCAGTTTAGTTGGTCTTGCACGGGACTAATTAATTACCATGATCTGAGCCTGCAGAGAATCCAATGAAGGAAAAAGGCAACGACAAGTACGTACGAGGTAAATTATACGTATAGCTCCTTCAAATAGCATATCTATATATGATCACGTTTATGAATCGTCATAGAGTGGTTTCTGATACGTTCAAAATATAGTTGCATTTATGTCTTTTTTGTTCTTATATATATAATATATATATGCTAGAAAAGACTTAAAACAGTACTCTAAAAGTTCATGGCATTGGGCCTCACCGATCCTTTTATGTGTAGGCTAATATGAAAGAAAGTATCGATTTCACCGGGACAAGATACAGCTACTTAGACATATCTGTGTAAATACAAGATTGGAATGCACACATATAGAAGAAACCTAAATTGTATGTACAGAGTTGCATTCAACAAGTGGAAGAGTTTTTCTTTTTCCCCTTTTGGTAAATTGTGAGGATCTGCTTCGGCTTTGATGGTTATGATCACCAATGGATCAGTACTACTCAAAAGTTTCAGATGATTGGAGCATGTGAAGTCCACAGAGATTTGAGGCGTTTCTTATAACATTAATTGGAGGAATAAGGACAGCTGCACTGCTGGCAATGACTACGGACTGTGCTGAAACCAGGAGGCTATGGAGGACCAGCTTTTGGTGGAAAAAGGTGTTATTCCTGCCGGTCTCCAGTGTTGAGTAGATACCCATGTAATTTTAATGTCATGCTAATTTAAACCTGTTCCCACACACACATTTAAACCCATATATGCTAGAGGCTTTGAGATAGTTTTTGGAGTTTTTTATTCAAGTAAGAGTGGAAGATTATTGTGCTGGTGGAAGCCATTGTGGTAACCCACATCTCAAGTCTTCACGAGCTAGTTATATATATGCTCCTTGGTCCAAACAAAAGAGAAAGTTATGGAACTCTTCATCTACTAGTATTAATTTGAGTTTTTGATCAGTTGGCATTCAATTCGGTGACCATCTTTCAGTATGCGATTTCACCTGGACTTGTCGTAAGAGTGGTTGTTGGCAAAATATGTCTAGCTAGATCTACTGATATCTTTACTATAGATCTATTTCCCAACTTGACTTAAGCCAATGAATGCATGCAGCATATTGCATTTGACAACAAGAACATATATAGTGGTCATAATTAAAAGAGAGGATTAATGTAATATTGCACCTCTATATATTGATTTGTTAAAAGTAAAGTGGAATGGGTGAGTTATATGAACCGAAGTCTCTTGGAGTGGGTGCTCTCCCACCCCGGCCCCCTCCATGTCTCTATCGCAGGCGGTGGAATCCTCACCGGCCGGCGGGAGCTTCGCCGGCCACGACGCGGATTGGTGTCGGGGGCGAGTTGCCTCCCATCACTCTCCCCTCACCACCCTCCCTTCTTTCTCTTCTCCACTATTAATTTGTTCTATCCTTCGCCACCATTACCCCTCTCATAGTGCTGGATCTAACCATGCATCCACCTTGGTGGACGTACGATGGAGCTATTTCCTCCCCCTTTTGCTGAGCCGGCCTCCTCCGTCGACGGCTGTGCATGCACCGCCCCGGCCTCTCCCAACCCATCTGTCTATCTTGGTGTCCATTGCCGTCGTGAACGCCCCTCATCCTTCTCAGCTATCCGCCCACCCGCCCCCTCTCTTCCCATCGCTCTCTAGCTATCTCCCCTCCCAGATCCGCTGCATCCAGCTGTTTCCACCACCTCCCCGCCACCACCCCCCACCCTTCTCGTACGTCCTCTCGCACCTGAGCTCAATTTCCCCGGCAATTCCACCATGCTAGCCCATTGTTTCCCTTCTTGGTGTTGCTCATCTTTGCATTAACCACTTCCCTAACTGTGTGAACCTCTGTTGGATTCGATTTCGGCTTTATAATGTTTTCCTCCTCTTCATATATAGTGCGTTATTTTCTGTGTTCACTTCGACAAGTTGCTGCAATATCTTTCAAAGTGTAGCTTTTCTTGCAAGACATTCATTGTTTGCAGTTATTTTTAATATATATATATATATATATATATATATATTGGAACATACGGTGGAAGTTGATTTCTTACAAATTATTGTCGGTGAGACGGTGAGATGAATCATTGACCTCATCTGAACCTACAAGGATGATTACCACTAAACCATTCTTTGAATGTAAATCTACAATTATATATTAAGTGTAGCAACTCAAGATATTAAATAGATAAAATATATTAAATTAATTACAAAAAATCAAGTGAATAAATGAGTTAAAATAAAATTCAATAACTAAAAGTTACTATATGGGCCTAATTAATAATTTATTTTGGAGCTAATGGGCCAAAAGAAAATATAATAATAATAAAAATAAAAGAAGAAATAATATTAATTTGGAGTTCTCTTTATTCATTAATTAAATTATACTAAATTAACTTAAATACACTAGATAAATATCAAAATTCAAGTTCAATCTCTACCCTGACTTAGGAGCACATTTTCTACCAGAATCTAACTCTAATTGGAGTTGAAAATTTAAATTAAGGAAATAAATTTAAAATAATTTGTAATAATTGAAGTTAGAGTCTCATCAATACTCTTGAAGCCCTATCTCTATAAACAGACCCTCAAATCTCCTTATGGCCACCCCAAAACATTGTGTGGAGGTCTTGGATGAGAAACGAGGCTATTGCAAGGAGAAATCAGGGAAGGAAACCTAGTTCATCGCGTGTTCTTCCCCGTTTCCAAGCCCTAGGTCTTAATTTCGCTCAAAGATAGTGGTTTTGAAGGCCAAACTCTAATTGATCATGCCATGTAATAGTTCTTCATGTCTAGATTAAGAATATCATATTTTCCCCAATTTTTATTATGTTGTGTGTGTGTATTTTGAGATTGACTATACCACTCTAAAGTATGCTCATAAAACCCTTTAATTGATGTCAAAAGTCATGTTTTGATCTTGTTTCAAATTTTTTGTAGGTTTATAACATGTACAGAAGCGTTTTCCATGTTAAAAATTGAGTATTTGAGGTTCTGGATTGAAATTGCCGAAGTTTGGACTTCTCAATCTAAACGCAGTGCATTGCATGACTACCTCCTTGTCGCAATCATGCGATACAATGCGTAAAGAGGGCACTACCCATGTAGACCGCGCGTCAGGTGGGCGTCCAACCCTATGACCGCGTTCACACTATTTTAACAAAAAAATTAACTTTTTTTCAACTAGCACCCTACATCAATAAGATAGGTTAACAAATGATTGGTTATCTATGAATATGCTTAAAAATGATTGATTATGAGTTAAGATTAATAATTTCACAATTTGCATGTTTGATTTACTCTCTCTATTCTCTCATGTATATGTTCTTCGTTTTTACTACATCTTGATTAGATCCTTTATCTCCTGACCTAAATTCCTAATATTGTTAATTCCTCATGATAATCCATTTGATAGATGGTTTATCCTTAATTACATGTTATCTCTCTTCTAGTCATTAATTAATGTATTTTGATACAGATTTTCGTTACTTCTGCTCCATTGGTTGTGGACTCCCTCACAGCCGCCTAGCAACATGTTTTTACCCACCCTTGGTGATTGTGGAACCCTCCGTCAGATATTCCTTTCGCTGGATTGGAACCTCTTCATTAAGACTTCCGTAAGTCTTCGTGAGCCTGTAAATCTTCTAAGATGTTGAGCTAGTTGTACCCTAACGCTTATACCCTGCTGAATGTGTGATAGACCGCTAAGAAGTTGCTTTCTGTCAAATTTGACAATTTTTTAGTCTGTTAGTAAACTCGACCTGGGCACTGGCCGTGTTATTAATGCTCCATGGACCCATGTGCCTTGCTCTACCCATCCCCTTACCATACTTGAACATGCTCTATTCCCTGACAACTCCAGGTCATAGTCAATGCCTAGATTGCATTATCACCTGTACTGTCAATGACCTATGTATGTTGTGTAGACCTTGTCCAATGCTTATATGGAGTTAGACTTGACTTGTATGTATTCTCCTACTGAACCCCTTATCTCTTGTTATCTTTCATACCCAAATTTATATGTGTCTTACTTACTTGAGTTTATCCTGGAACTCTTGACCGTAAGTATGAAAATATTTTCAAAAGGAAGTATATGATTTTTTTCTAAAGAACTTTTTTTCAACTTGTTACAAAAGTATAAAATTCTATTTTGTAATAATGTCTATGCATATGAGGGCCTTATCTGATCTTGGAGGAACATCCGAAGTACTCATAACTACGGGAGTAATTCACTTGTGATGTCTGACATTACACCACTAAGTAAGTTATGATAAATATGATATGATATGATAAGAATATTATGTTGCATGGCCACTCTATACATCCATATAATATTCCTTGTTGATATGATCATTTGAATATTGTCACTACGATCTTAAATCTTGGTCCTTGTTAGGTCTATCTGTGATCTTGCCATTTAATTATCTCTTACTTAATACATTGTTATTCTGTACATTAGTGACTTCCATGACTTGTTACATGTTACTTGCATACTCATCTTATACGTTAAAATGTTAATTACATATATCATTGTATGGCTGTGAGATATAAATCTTACTAGACATTATACTCACCCAGTTGTACTTGACAATATTTTTTAGTTGAGTCAAATACGGCATTCATGACAATGGAGATGAACAGGAGTGAAGAGCGTCCCGAATGAACCATGTGGTGTAGAAGAGTCCCCAGGGTGTTGTAGTAAATTGTCTAGATATATAGTTTGCTTTTAGTCTATTATCAATGTAAGTGTCAATATAGGCCCGCTATATGTAATGGCTCCTAATTAGCATCGTAATAAATTTAGTGATTTTATCAACAAAATTAAGAGTCTATATTATTGTTGTCTTTAATTGCACTTTGAATTATTCGACTACTTGATTATCATATATCTACTCACATTTTCGATTTATTTCTACTTGCCAAATTAGATGTGTGACATTAAATCTCTAATTAGATAACCTCAAGTTGGGGGCCTTGGTCTAGCTGACATATGGCACAGTTGGTAGTGATTTCCATAGTGAAAATCAAGAAAAAGTAACTTTCGCTGCACCATGACATATGCAGGTCACTTTTTGACCGGCGACTATGTTTTTACTGTACCGGCGATGAAACCTGTAAAGTAAAAAAAAAAAAAAAAAAATCTGGCCGGTGTGCTCTCTTGTATCTATCTCTCTCCTATGATTTCAAAAAAAATTAGGCGGCTCCTCACCCGCTTTCTAACATGTTTCGTCTTCACTCTATCTCTCTCCTTCCCCCGATTCTTAACATTCCAAAGCCAAGAAAAAGGCTTTGTCATTTGGAAACCCAGCGGGTCTCATCAAAAATTTTAATTTCAATTTTTATAAACATGTTACCAAACGGTGCCATAGCTCTGTCCCCAATGTTAATCTGCACATTATTCAATTATATACATCTTCCGAACTTCCTCATCAAATTCAACTACTTACATATATGTAACGCAATATTTATCCCTCCGAAGACCCCATATATATCTTTCATTAGCGATCGTCTATCTTCTTGCTTTAGAAGCCTCTCCTCGATCCTAAAGGTAAAGGTAGTTTTGTGTTGGATAACTTCGAGTTGGTAGGTAATTATAAGTTCGATTATATCCATTTACACACCTTTCTTGTTGTCCATTATAGACCTCTTATGTATTAGTCTCTTATGAATTAATGCTTTCCCATGTATCACAAATATGTTGTGTTTTTCTTTTCCCTATCGACTATGTAACTATATATGTAATCTGAATTGAACAGTATGATTGGGTAATCTTTCATTGTCCCCCCCCCCCAAAAAAAAAGTTATGATGCCATTTAATTTCTTTAGCTTATTTGTGTCCTCACAGATGCTTAATTATTTTTATAGTGGCAGCATCAACCCCTTTCTTTGCAACAGCTGGTCTTCTGATGCTCCTTCAGCCTCTAGACTTTTCAGAGAAAGCAACCTGTGCGATCGATTCCGTCAACCATGCCAACTAATTAATGGATTCTCTGTCCTAAGCATATCCTGATCACCGAATTATATATTCGATGTTCTTCGAATATTGGTTCAGAAGGCTGTGAAGATCCGTGCATTTCAAACTTTTTTATAGGAATCATCCTACCGTGTTTGTCATGAGCTATATAACTTAATTTGACAAAATTAACATTAGTTCCATTTATTCCTTCCACTTCACCAAAACATAATTACTCAAAGAGTGACTCAGGACATAGTTAAGATCCTTCCACATACGCCCAAATAATCGAGTTCAAATTCCATTTTACCTAAAAAAGTAATATATATATATATATCTCGAGAGAGAGAGAGAGAGAGAGAGAGAATTAGGTTGGGGATGTTAGTATGGAGTGAAATGGACTCAGATGGGCCCAACTTTGATCTTGGATTTGGACAAATTAAAATATGGGCCGGCTCATTCTTTCCTTTTTGGCACCTCCAATAGATAGATATCAAGATCTATGGACCCAATCCGACAAAATCCAAATTTAAACTTGGCCCACCTGAATCCATTTCACTTGATAGTTCAGACTCCCTGATCCACGATTTGGCCCAAAGTTAAAGTTTTCAACTTATGCTAACATCTTAATCAGATAGCAGACTATTAAATAAATTTATTGGACTAAGCTATCCAAATTATTGTAAGGTAACAAAAGGAGAGAGCTTCGATAATTATAAATACATTATATTTGATCAAGTCAACGAAGAAGGCATGATTCTAATAATAAAACAGATCCAAAATAGATCGAAAACTGATAACGTTTGAAATTCCAGTATGCAGGTATTATCTCCGTTCTTATTTTCACTATATACAGGGGCGGACCCATGTTGGGGGTGGGGGGGGCCCAATAATTTTTACCTCATTTATATTTTAATAAGATAATAATTGATAATTTTAATAATTTATATTTTGGCCCCCTCTATTTTAAGATATTAATTTTATTTTGTACATCTTCTTATTTCGACTCCTCTTTATATTTAGTCTTGTATCTACCCCTAATTATATTCAATATAGGATTAAATTATGTTCTCTATACATATTAAATTGAGAATAAGGGTATGCAGATCTTGTTGCAATGAGACACTCGGGTAGAGTACAAGGCCTCTTGTTCGTTTCCCTCGATGATGATGTGTAAAATTTTAGTATGTCTCTCAAGAGATATTATTCTCATTTGAAGTTTTGTCATTTTTTTAAGAAAGTGTCCCATTTGGAAAAAAAAGAATGGATCTTATTTATAAACACATATTTATTTTTACTACATCTAATATTATACTAAACTATATCTTTACAAAAATCAAAAGAGGATTTAGTCACACGATCATCAGGTTTACAAGTTTCAAGCTCCCATATTAACAACATGGATACGGAAATCATGCCTTCAACCATTCACAAAGAAGGCTAAATCATCTATACCTTGTCAACCTCTACTTATAAGCATTTGGTAACTTCACTGAAGTATTTATGTTCTGTCTCGTTTCGATGTACCATACTCATGGAATATTTGGGATCACTAGTCTATGCTTACCATGTAAAGCGAGTTGTCTCCTAATTTGCAAATCATGTACCTAGATTCCTAGAACTATATATATCGCTTAAATTTCTTCCTTTGTGTGTCTCTTATACGGATTAAGTATTGAATGTAGTTGTAAGAGGATTTTCTTAAGTGTTCTTTGATGGCATTTGACCATGGTTAAGAGAACACGGTTTTGGATCCAACCCAAAGTCCCTCAATTCATGCTATACAAAGGTGTGGATTTACAAGGTTAAACTTGGTTATATATGGTTGGTTCACAAGTAGCTAGCTAGTATGATGTCCAACTCCACTTAGAGTGGATC